>CM060912.1:239612230-239692230 GCA_030737875.1 Allium sativum
GATATCTTTCCAACGAATCCGAAAAATCAAAATTTCATAGCGGGGATCAAAAGATATGTCTAGTTGAAAATTCTGAATAGTCGCTATGGAATTCAGGCCCTTAAAAATAGACATTTTGCAAACGACCTCGGAATTCGACGAAACCACTTTTATTGGATCCGTGATGTCGAGTTATTGCTAGATTCCAAATTTCATAATTTTTTGAATCAATATGTGAGCGTGGCTCAGTTAAACGCATTTGACCAGTTTTAGTTGAATTTAATCGACTGGAAAATGGCCATTTTTCAAACGGTCTCAGAATTGGACGAAACTAGTTTTGTTGGGACCGTATTGTCAATACAAAGCTAGAAAATATTTTTTTGGAATTTTTAAAGTTCGTATGTGACCCCGGTAAATTGAAATGCGCGTTCAAATTCTATATATAGAGTTATATGTTGATTTTGACGAAAACTGATCGAAACGAGCGAATCAACTTACGATACATATCCCATTGGGTTCGGAATTGGGGTAATTAGCTATGGACGACAGGCGGTGGGCCTCGTTTCGAGGTCGAAACAAAAAGTCAACTTTAATTGAATAATAAAATAAAAATAAAATAAAACCTCTCTCCTCCACCTTACTTCCTCTCCGGCCCCCCTTTTTTCGTTCATTCAGAATCGACTAGAAAAAAAAACCCTAACTTAAATCGCCACCGCCGATTCTGACCTTCGCCCCACCGCGCGCCGCCTGCGCCAGTCGACGTCCTCCCCTCGCGCCATCTCCCCTTCCTCCTTCTCCCCCTTGCTCGTTCCTCCTCCTCCCTCGTCCAATCCCGCTCAGCCTCCCCCAAACCACCATTACAGCAACCGACTCTGGTTGCAAAAGCCCTCCGCCATCGCTCCTCCTGCTGACCGCCTCAACCCGCCTTCGATTGGCCCCGGCGCACAGCAGTCCTCCCCCCCTTCGCAGGTCAACGCGCTGAAATCCCCCTTTCCGATTTGAACTGTAAGCCTATTTTTATTCTACTTATTTTTAATTTCATTAATTTACAATGTGATTAGTGTTTAAGTTTAAAATCAGTTTTTAATTTGTGTAAAACATAGTTCAATATCTAATTTTATATATATGAAAACATAGAGTAAAAATATATTTTTTTCTAATGAAAAGGTATAATTTTTAGTGTGAAAAAAATCTAAAATTTATATAGTGTTATGTTTTTTTTTAGGATAAAGGCTTGATTTATATATATGTAAATGGCGAATGAAGTTTTGATTTTTAGCTACATAGTTGTAAATAAAAAGGCGAGATGTTTATTAATAAAAAGGCGAGATGTTTATTAATAAAAAGGCAAGATTTTTTGAAATGCAAAGTATAGATTTTTAAAATAGGAAAGATTAGATTTTTATATAGTAGAGATTATGAAAATATAATTTTTATAAGGTAGAGAAAATAAAATTACGATTTTTATATATATAACGAAATAAAAATCTGATCTTTATTATACGTATAGTGAATATAAAAATATATTCTTTGTTATGAAATGAACGATATAAAAATGTATTCTTTGATATGAAATGAACGACAGAAAAAATATGATTTCTAGTTAGATAAAAATGTGATTTTTATTGTGAACAGCGTGAAATGGTTGAGTTGGAATGTCGAGCAAATCCGAACCGTTCAGAAATGAAATGGCGGAGTGGAACCCAAAGGTGAGAAATTCTCACTCTAAATTTCTTTTTCTAGATATATATATATATATATATACTAGGATGCAGACGGTGCTTAGCAGCACCCGACACCCGTCATCCACAGACCATGGATGGCTTGTTTGTTTGATTGATGTGTTGTGAAAATTGTTTGTGAAGTTGATGTGAAATAGATAACAAAATATATTCATAGGTTGAATAAAATAATTTGGTCGTTAAAAATATAATTTTTAACGTAAATGTGAATAAATGAATATTTATAAACAAATCGGCCGATTTGTTTATATACACTAATTTGACTGACATTGATTGGGACGATAAATTTTACACATCGCCCAACTGCACAAATAAAATCTGTGTTTGATTGTTTGAAACCCCCACACGGGTATTGGGATAAAATACGGCATACACTAATCCCAATCATTAGTTTTAGGTCAATCGATGGATCGACAGGCTGTTATAAGCGTTAGATATCTATATTTGATGCTTATACAGTGTAGTGCACTTTGGATGATGGTTGATTATTTATCGTTGCTATTATATATATGTGTTGTATGGAATCCATATAATTAACTTTATATGGTAATTGATTGGGCCTCATTCCAATTTAAAAAATAAAGAATATTATAAAATAAAGGTTCATGTGTTGACAGTACTCATCCGTTGAGATTAGTCATGTGTTGAACGAAATATTTTTACAATAAAATTTACATCTTTATCATTATACAATAAAGGTTCATGTGTTGACAGTAATCATCCGTTGAGATTAGTCATGTGTTGAACGAAATATTTTTACAATAAAATTTATATCTTTATCATATAGAAAATTAGAAACTAACTGGAAAATAGATAAGATCAGTGGTCTCCTAGATGTTGATCTGATGTTGGTTTCGGCCTTCGGGGTTAATATTCAGGGAATTGTTCTCTTACTAATTTACGGTTGGAGTCTGATTTTAAATCGAACGATAGATACCATAATTTTTATAAAATATATTAAATAACAAAAATAGTCAGACGTGGACAATACTCATTCGTTGAGATTAGTCATGTGTTGACAAAAATATAGATTCATTTGTTGAATAGAATAACGAAGTTATTGAAATATATAAAGCCGTGTTGATTAGAGATGCGCTATTTTGACGCGAACGATATTTATATCGATTATATTCGTTTTTATAATGAATATTGAAAGGAGATAAAAATCGAATATAATAGAAAACCAATTTGAATTGAATCGAATAGAAAACCAATTTGAATTGAACTGAATAGAAAACTAATTTGAATTGAATGGAATAGAAAACCAATTTGAATTGAATCGAATAGAAAACCAATTTGAATTGAAATCAAATAGAAATGAAAGTAAAAAGGATTTATAATAGAAAATTCAATTTTGATTTGAATTTGAAATAAAGGTTGAAATTGTTTTTGAAACAAATTCAAAACTATTTATAAAATTCGTTTTAAATAGTAATCGACGAAATATATATTATATATATAATATAATGGCCTGAATAGAACGCGCCGCGCCGCGGTAGTTCGCGAATTTCGACCATTAACTTTGAACGGACATTACGGGAGATCCGACCGTCGGATTCTCCTAAAACCAGAACCGTTGGGTTCGTATCGAAAAGAGCATTCTAACAAATATTAGAAATTTGAAATCTAACGGTTGGATTTGGAGATACGTCCAAAACAAATTTGGAAAAGGTCGTTGTAAGTGCAGTTCGGTGGCCGTTGATGGAAATCGACTGTACGGGCCTTGATAAAATTATTAAAAATAGTAATAATTTGTGTGAGATCATAAGAAATGATTTGGGAAAAATTAGGATGAAAAACTCCATATTTGAAAAGATAAAAATAGATTTATATCAAAATGAACTAGTTTTGAAATAAATTAAAACCCATTTATTTTTAAATAAATAAATTGGATTTGAAATGGGTTGTAAATAGAATGTGATTTGGGTTTATCGTGAACTGTGTTTTAAATGACATTAGTTCTTTAACCCAGAAAAGGGAGTTTTAATGAATATTCAATTAGATTGAAATGTGAATTGATAATTTAAACTATCAAATTTAGAAAATGAGCGAGAATGGAGTATCACCAGTTTTGCTCTAAAGCGATAGTTAAATCTTTAATTAGATTTAAACGTGGAATGGTAATTAATTTTACCGACAACACTATGGTGTTAGATATGGAGTATTACCAGTTTTGCTTCATGGGATGAATAGGTTGAGATTGGGAAATAAAATAAATAATTACTTCGGTGTGGTTCGCTAATCTCGACTAGTTTGGAAAAACCATAATTTGGTTTGATACGACATCCAGTGGAAGAATAAAGAATAAATTTGAAAGAATTTATCTTGGATAAAATTAATGGGAACCATTCCCTAAGAATGTGAAATTTAGAAACTAGCTGTAGGTTAGTTAAGAAGAATGGTTTTCTGGGTATTGATCTGATGTTGGTTTCGGCCTTCGGGGTTAATATTTGGGGAATTGCTTTCTTACTGATTTACGGTTAGTGACTAATGAATTGGAATGAGGCGTATGTTGTGTTTGTGTAACATTTGTTTTAATATACGCGGGTTGTTCGGAAAGGCCGGGTTTATACCCATTCTAAACAACCGATTCGATGAAAAGTCGAAGATGAAGACGGTGGTCGAAGACCGGAAGTCTTCACATCGTTTGGATAATTACTGATGATCCTGATTGGGCTGTACACCCAAGAGGATCGAAATAGTCGGTGGTCGTCCAGACATACTTGGAGATCGATGGAGATGCGAGGAAAGTGCCTCCGGTTTCGTTCAGACTCAGAACGAACTTGTAAATGGATTATGTGTCTGACATTGGATTTTATTCTGTGTTGATTGATTTCTGTTGAATATATATCTGTTTGGCGGCAGAGAATTTATTCTCTTGCTTAACGTCCTTCTCTGAGACGTACGAGCTTAGAGGTTATATATCGATAGATATCAATCGCATGGCATGAATTGCCTGTGTGGCACGCTGAGTTGCATGGATCAAGGCTTCTGTTGAAAAGCAAAGTCTTGTGGTTGATGATCAAAGCACGACCTACGTGGCATAACTTTGTGTATAGCGTGGATTCGCGAGCCTCACACCTCGGTATGAGTTAAAAACGGGATACAGACCGTTGGGAGAACACGACGTTTCTTTCTAGCTTTGGTGGTGTCAGTGACTTACCAGCCCTGACATTTATATACTTTTCACCTTTGTGGTTGTTGGAATGAGGCGCTTCGATTATAGGTCTGTAAGGACCGGGAAACGTGTGTTCAGGAATAACTAATCCTCAAACGTAAGAGAGGACCGACCCAGCCGATTCCAGGGGTTGCCCAAAGTGCGTAGTTCCGAGGCATTTGCTAGAGTGTCTCGAAGCAGAGAGGAGCTTGCCCCTTGCCTCGACTCATGACGGAAATCCAATTTCCAATACGTGATATTGCGGTTTTAATTGTAGAACTAGTATGACGACATGATATATGGTACCCATGCCGTCTATGATTAATATTTATGATTGGAAATGTTTTGACACTATACACTTATAATAGTATCAAATGATTTGTTTTAAACGTACCAAGCATGTTTGGCTATTATAAGTGAAAACCCTATCCTCCGGCTTGCGTTGCATTGTGTGATGGGTCCTGGGTCTTATAATAGCTTCATTTTTCGAAAAAGCATTGCGTTGTTTATAGTTATGCACTGGTATTCTTGGGAGGAAACCCGTTCCGTGTTATACGGCGTGGTCCCTTGAATTACTCTCTTTTAAAGTAAAGCTTTAAATAACTGTTTTAGTTCTCACACCAGTCACATGACTGACCTGGAGTTTATTGTTTTAACCTAACCTCTGGGTGCCCTCATTTTCGACACGGGCAGCTAGTAGTTTTGGTTTTGCAGATTTATATTCACAGGATCCTGGTTTACAGCTGGAATGATATCCGGAAAGCTCTGTATCCGTATATCACCTTCAGTTGTGCTTGGTAGTATTTTCCGCTGCTATGTAATTTATTGTAATCTTTGATATTTATCGGATGTAATTTATTCATTCATACTCTGTATATTCTTGTATTCTGATGGAATTGTTGTAATAACAATGAAATGTTCTTCTGTTTGCATTCTATTTTGTCTTGTCCTCACAGTAATTCGTTCTTTCTCATCTCTTCGGAGACCGGGGAAGTTCGGGTCGCTTCATTTGGTATCAGAGCTTTGGTTTACAGAGCTCGAGAACAAGGCACATTAGAACCATACGAAAGAATTCATCAGATATTGGATTAGTAATATCCAATTAGAATGACTCGTTAGAGATAGGATCAGTAGTATCCTAGAACGAGTGTGAAGAGTATATTTTTCAAATGAAAACAATTTTGTTTTGAAAATTTAAATCGTTTTATACGTATTTGAATATTTTATTTGTATTGATTTGGACAATCTAGTATATAAATGTTTTGCATATACGCGTCATGAACGTATATTCGAAGTTTTAATATACTGGATAGATATAGAATTGCACTCTAGTAGCCCGGGGATGATTCCACTGATGACGTACGGCATCAGTAGTTTATTTTCGTGTTTGGAAGGTGTGATATCTATATATTTCCATTAGACTGGTGTGAGAACCAAAACTAATATAGATAGGTTTATTGTTGTGAATTGGCATCAAAAACATGATTTTTGACTATATATCAAATTTATGAATTTGAAACGTTAATCCACTAATTGATTGATGTTTGTGTTGTTTGTTTATTTGTTAGATAATTTTTAACCATTTAGCCTAATTGTGTCGAATATTGTACTGTATTGAAATTGGTCGCATTTGGTTGCATATACATGTACTTACATTGAACAGGTCATAGCAAGGAGGCTAGAGCAGAGAATAAAATTTGTTTGCCCGACAAATAGGTACATATTTACTATAATTTACTGTTTTGTTTGGGTGATGATGATTTTATGAGCCGATTGGCTAGCCGCTTGGCTTTTTCGTTTTCTTTTTGAGATCAGAAGGCTATATGGCAATTTCGGGATTTTCCCGTGGCTCCCGGTGCAGGGGAGGTTATGGCGAAATTTTTCGAAAATTTAGGGTGTTAGCCAAATTTTTGAAAATTTGAAAATTCTCAGAAACTGAAAAGTTGGAGAATGGAAGCCTGATCGGAAGTTGAGTTGAATTGTTAAACAACTTTCGGCTTCGTTCCTTTTCGGGGACGAAAAGTTTTAAGTGGGGGAGATTGTAATAACCCGGAAATGCGAGCCAGTTTAAAATTTTTATTTTGGCAATTTTAGCGAATTTTGAATATTTAAAATAGATTATTTTAAATAATATCGACGAGAAATTTATTTTGAATATAATTCGAATGAATATATTTATATACGTCGTCGTTAAAATATAAATAATTATATATAATTATAAAAGGAATTAAAATGGCGCGGTAGTTCGATAATTCGATTTCAAACTTCAAATGAATGTACCGATTGCAAAACATACCGGATTTTAGTGAAACCAAAAATAATGGGATCTAATTGATGATATCTTTCCAACGAATCCGAAAAATCAAAATTTCATAGCGGGGATCAAAAGATATGTCCAGTTGAAAATTCTGAATAGTCGCTATGGAATTCAGGCCCTTAAAAATAGACATTTTGCAAACGACCTCGGAATTCGACGAAACCACTTTTGTTGGATCCGTGATGTCGAGTTATTGCTAGATTCCAAATTTCACAATTTTCTGAATCAATATGTGAGCGTGGCGCAGTTAAACGCATTTGACCAGTTTCAGTTGAATTTAATCGACTGGAAAATGGCCATTTTTCAAACGATCTCAGAATTGGACGAAACTAGTTTTGTTAGGACCGTATCATCAATACGAAGCTAGAAAATATTTTTCTGGAATTTTTAAAGTTCGTATGTGACCCCGGTAAATTGAAATGCGCGTTCAAATTCAATATATAGAGTTATATGTTGATTTTGACGAAAAATAATCGAAACGAGCGAATCAGCTTACGATACATATCCCATTGAGTTCGGAATGGGGGTAATTAGCTATGGACGACAGGCGGTGGGCCTTGTTTCGAGGTCGAAACAAAAAGTCAACTTTAATTGAATAATAAAATAAAAATAAAATAAAACCTCTCTCCTCCACCTTACTTCCTCTCTGGCCCCCCTTTTTTCGTTCATTCAGAATCGATTAAAAAAAACCCCTAACTTAAATCGCCACCCCCGATTCTGACATCCGCCCCACCGCGCGCCGCCTGCGCCAGTCGACGTCCTCCCCTCGCGCCATCTCCCCTTCCTCCTTCTCCCCCTTGCTCGTTCCTCCTCCTCCCTCGTCAAATCCCGCTCAGCCTCCCCCAAACCACCATTACAGCAACCGACTCTGGTTGCAAAAGCCCTCCGCCATCGCTCCTCCTGCTGACCGCCTCCACCCGCCTCCGATTGGCCCCGGCGCACAGCAGTCCTCACCCCCTTCCCAGGTCAACGCGCTGAAATCCCCCTTTCCGATTTGAACTGTAAGCCTATTTTTATTCTATTTATTTTTAATTTCATTTATTTACAATGTGATTAGTGTTTAAGTTTAAAATCAGTTTTTAATTTGTGTAAAACATAGTTCAATATCTGATTTTATATATATGAAAACATAGAGTTAAAATATAATTTTTTCTAATGAAAAGGTATAATTTTTAGTGTGAAAAAAATCTGAAATTTATATAGTGTTATGTTTTTTTTAGGATAAAGGCTTGATTTTTATATATGTAAATGGCGAATGAAGTTTTGATTTTTAGCTACATAGTTGTAAATAAAAAGACGAGATGTTTATTAATAAAAAGGCGAGATGTTTATTAATAAAAAGGCGAGATTTTTAGATTTTTAAAATAGGAAAGATTAGATTTTAATATAGTAGAGATTATGAAAATATAATTTTATAAGGTAGAGAAAATAAAAATACGATTTTTATATATATAACGAAATAAAAATCTGATCTTTATTATACGTATAGTGAATATAAAAATATATTCTTTGTTATGAAATGAACGATATAAAAATGTATTCTTTGATATGAAATGAACGATAGAAAAATATGATTTCTAGTTAGATAAAAATGTGATTTTTATTGTGAACAGCGTGAAATGGTTGACTTGGAATGTCGAGCAAATCCGAACCGTTCAGAAATGAAATGGCGGAGTGGAACCCAAAGGTGAGAAATTCTCACTCTAAATTTCTTTTTCTAGTTATATATATATACTAGGATACAGACGGTGCTTAGCAGCACCCGACACCCGTCATCCACAGACCATGGATGGCTTGTTTGTTTGATTGATGTGTTGTGAAAATTGTTTGTGAAGTTGATGTGAAATAGATAACAAAATATATTCATAGGTTGAATAAAATAATTTGGTCGTTAAAAATATATTTTTTAACGTGAATGTGAATAAATGAATATTTATAAACAAATCGGCCGATTTGTTTATATACACTAATTTGACTGACATTGACTGGGACGATAAATTTTACACATCGCCCAACTGCACAAATAAAATCTGTGTTTGATTGTTTGAAACCCCACACGGGTATTGGGATAAAATACGGCATACACTAATCCCAATCATTAGTTGTAGGTCAATCGATGGATCGACAGGCTGTTATAAGCGTTAGATATCTATATTTGATGCTTATACAGTGTAGTGCACTTTGGATGATGGTTGATTATTTATCGTTGCTATTATATATACGTGTTGTATGGAATCCATATAATTAACTTTATATGGTAATTGATTGGGCCCCATTCCAATTTAAAAAATAAAGAATATTATAAAATAAAGGTTCATGTGTTGACAGTACTCATCCGTTGAGATTAGTCATGTGTTGAACGAAATATTTTTACAATAAAATTTACATCTTTATCATTATACAATAAAGGTTCATGTGTTGACAGTACTCATCCGTTGAGATTAGTCATGTGTTGAACGAAATATTTTTACAATAAAATTTACATCTTTATCATATAGAAAATTAGAAACTAACTGGAAAATAGATAAGATCAGTGGTCTCCTGGATGTTGATCCGATGTTGGTTTCGGCCTTCGGGGTTAATATTCAGGGAATCGTTCTCTTACTAATTTACGGTTGGAGTCTGATTTTAAATCAAACGATAGATACCATAATTTTTATAAAATATATTAAATAACAAAAATAGTCAGACGTGGACAATACTCATTCGTTGAGATTAGTCATGTGTTGACAAAAATATAGATTCATTTGTTGAATAGAATAACGAAGTTATTGAAATATATAAAGTCGTGTTGATTAGAGATGCACTATTTTGACGCGAACGATATTTATATCGATTATATTCGTTTTTATAATGAATATTGAAAGGAGATAAAAATCGAATATAATAGAAAACCAATTTGAATTGAATCGAATAGAAAACCAATTTGAATCGAATAGAATAGAAAACCAATTTGAATTGAATCGAATAGAAAACCAATTTGAATTGAATCGAATAGAAAACCAATTTGAATTGAAATCAAATAGAAATGAAAGTAAAAAGGATTTATAATAGAAAATTCAATTTTGATTTGAATTTGAAATAAAGGTTGAAATTGTTTTTGAAACGAATTCAAAACTATTTATAAAATTCGTTTTAAATAGTAATCGACGAAATATATATTATATATATAATATAATGGCCTGAATAGAACGCGCCGCGCCGCGACAGTTCGCGAATTTCGACCATTAACTTTGAACGGACATTACGGGAGATCCGACCGTCGGATTCTCCTAAAACCGGAACCGTTGGGTTCGTATCGAAAAGAGCTTTCTAACGAATATTAGAAATTTGAAATCTAATGGTTGGATTTGGAGATACGTCGAAATCAAATTTGGAAAAGGTCGCTGTAAGTGCAGTTCGGTGGCCGTTGATGGAAATCGACTGTACGGGCCTTGATAAAATTATTAAAAATAGTAATAATTTGTGTAAAATCATAAGAAATGATTTGGAAAAAATTAGGATGAAAAACTCCATATTAGAAAAGATAAAAATAGATTTTTATCGAAATGAACTAGTTTTGAACTAAAATTAAAACCCATTTATTTTTAAATAAATAAATTGGATTTGAAATGGGTTGTAAATAGAATGTGATTTGGGTTTATCGTGAACTGTGTTTTAAATGACATTAGTTCTTTAACCCAGAAAAGGGAGTTTTAATGAATCTTCAATTAGATTGAAATGTGAATTGATAATTTAAACTATCAAATTTAGAAAATGAGCGAGAATGGAGTATCACCAGTTTTGCTCTAAAGCGATAGTTAAATCTTTAATTAGATTTAAACGTGGAATGGTAATTAATTTTACCGACAACACTGTGGTGTTAGATATGGAGTATTACCAGTTTTGCTTCATGGGATGAATAGGTTGGGATTGGGAAATAAAATAAATAATTACTTCGGTGTGGTTCGCTAATCTCGACTAGTTTGGAAAAACCATAATTTGGTTTGATACGACATCCAGTGGAAGAATAAAGAATAAATTTGAAAGAATTTATCTCGGATAAAATTAATGGGAACCTTTCCCTAAGAATGTGAAATTTAGAAACTAGCTGTAGGTTAGTTAAGAAGAATGGTTTTCTGGGTATTGATCTGATGTTGGTTTCGGCCTTCGGGGTTAATATTTGGGGAATTGCTCTCTTACTGATTTACGGTTAGTGACTAATGAATTGGAATGAGGCGTATGTTGTGTTTGTGTAACATTTGTTTTAATATACGCGGGTTGTTCGGAAAGGCCGGGTTTATACCCATTCTGAACAACCGATTCGACGAAAAGTCAAAGATGAAGACGGTGGTCGAAGACCGGAAGTCTTCACATCGTTTGGATAATTACTGATGATCCTGATTGGGCTGTACACCCAAGAGGATGGAAATCGGTGGTCGTCCAGACGTACTTGGAGATCGATGGAGATGCGAGGAAAGTGCCTCCGGTTTCGTTCAGACCCACAACGAACTTGTAAATGGATTGTGTGTCTGACATTGGATTTTATTCTGTGTTGATTGATTTCTGTTAAATATATATCTGTTTGGCGGCGGAGAATTTATTCTCTTGCTTAACGCCCTTCTCTGAGACGTACGAGCTTAGAGGTTATATATCGATAGATATCAATCGCATGGCATGAATTGCCTGTGTGGCACGCTGAGTTGCATGGATCAAGGCTTCTGTTGAAAAGCAAAGTCTTGTGGTTGATGATCAAAGCACGACCTACGTGGCATAGCTTTGTGTATAGCATGGATTCGCGAGCCTCACACCTCTATATGAGTTAAAAACGGGATACGGACCGTTGGGAGAACACGACGTTTCTTTCTAGCTTTGGTGGTGTCAGTGACTTACCAGCCCTGACATTTATATACTTTTCACCTTTGTGGTTGTTGGAATGAGGCGCCTCGATTATAGGTCTGTAAGGACCGGGAAACGTGTGTTCAGGAATAACTAATCCTCAAACGTAAGAGAGGACCGGCCCAGCCGATTCCAGGGGTTGCCCAGAGTGCGTAGTCCCGAGGCATTTGCTAGAGTGTCTCGAAGCGGAGAGGAGCTTGCCCCTTGCCTCGACTCATGACGGAAATCCAATTTCCAATACGTGATATTGCGGTTTTAATTGTAGAACTAGTATGGCGACATGATATATGGTACCCATGTCGTCTATGATTAATATTTATGATTGAAAATGTTTTGACACTATACACTTATAATAGTATCAAATGATTTGTTTTAAACGTACCAAGCATGTTTGGCTATTATAAGGGAAAACCCTATCCTCCGGCTTGCGTTGCATTGTGTGATGGGACCTGGGTCTTATAATAGCTTCATTTTTCGAAAAAGCATTGCGTTGTTTATTGTTATGCACTGGTATTCTTGGGAGGAAACCCGTTCCGTGTTATACGGCGTGGTCCCTTGAATTACTCTCTTTTAAAGTAAAGCTTTAAATAACTGTTTTAGTTCTCACACCAGTCACATGACTGACCTGGAGTTTATTGTTTTAACCTAAACTCTGGGTGCCCTCATTTTCGACACGGGCAGCTAGTAGTTTTGGTTTTGTAGATTTATATTCACAGGATCCTGGTTTACAGCTGGAATGATATCCGGAAAGCTCTGTATCTGTATATCACCTTCAGTTGTGCTTGGTAGTATTTTCCGCTGCTATGTAATTTATTGTAATCTCTGATATTTATCGAATGTAATTTATTCATTCATACTCTGTATATTCTTGTATTCTGATGGAATTGTTGTAATAACAATGAAATGTTCTTCTGTTTGCGTTCTATTTTGTCTTGTCCTCACAGTAATTCGTTCTTTCTCATCTCTTCGGAGACCGGGGAAGTTCGGGTCGCTTCATCGTACGCTTTCCCAATTCTGGATATGATCTAGTTTTAGCATCCATGGTTTTTCCCTTAATCAGATTCAAAACCTAACGACCATGGATTGATTATTTTCTTTAAAAGAGAAGGGAAAGAAAGAGGAAGAATTTGAATAGATTAGATCTAGAAGTTTACCTTGCATTTCATGATTCTGAACAATCTATTATTTTCATCTATTCTTTCTTTCAGACCTCGATTTTAAAATCTTCTAATGTATAAATCTAAATTTTTTGAACATATTTGAGGGGAGGGGAGAGAGAGTAATGGCAAAGTTTCAGCGTAGCCTCAGGATTACTAGGTTTAGGGTTAGGTCTAAGGTCTTATTTATAGGTGTATCAGAGAAACCAGGACCCTTGGATTTGCTTAAAAACCATTAGAAATATCCAATTTTCAGAAAAACCTAATCTGTCAAAATATGCCGCAGGGGCTTCGACCCCCCCCTTGAGGGGGTCGACCCACCACTTAGGGGGTCGACCAAGGGGTCGACACCCCTTTTAGGGGGTAGACACCCGTTTTAGGGGGTAGACACCTCTGGGTGGGAAATCTGCTGCCTCCTGAAATTTCGAGTTTCTTGAACCATTTTTGAATTTCTGAATCTAACATATATATATATTCCTTCTACGCATATAAAAACTTCAAACCTTAATAACTTCTTCATAAGGTGGCCGATTTACGTAAACCAGATGTCTAGCCTGACCAGAATTACAAGAGGACACAATGGCGCAGTCCATTTTACTTAATTCTGAGTATTTAATTAAGTTATTCTTATTTTATTATCTTGAAAATGCGGGGTGTTACATTCTCCCACCATTAGGAAATATTGTCCCCGAAATTTGATAAGAGTAAAATCAAATAACCCCTCGCATAATATATATCCATTATGGGTGCATCCAATTTTTGCAAACAATGTGTACTTGTGCAGAGTGAAATATAACCTAATAATGCATGTATGCCTAAGCGATACCTACTATGTGTATGCAAATTTCTCAAAAATCCTTTTTAAATATGATGCTCACATCCTAAATATATTGGCAATTCTACATGAATGCAATATTTTGAAAATCAAAATGCTTTTTCATCCAAATTTTTCCGCACTCTTACTGAGTAGGAGCGTAGTTCATCCAATTGTTGCATCCAAAATCCTACCAACCAACTTTATTTTTCGAATTTCAGAAAAATCTAATTTTCTAAATTTGATTTCTTATGTTACAAAAAGGTGGGAAATGGGAAACTTCGCATATTTTGATTCCAGCCACCCCATTTTCAACCAATTCCACATATATATAACACATGTATCAATAACAATATAAACGACTAACATAAATCAAATAAACATCAATATAAACAAAATAAACCATCGACACATCAAAAACTAACTCATCAATGTCACATATCAACAAACCAAGTACAAACCATCAAAATATATCCAAAATATCATCCTCACCCACTTTGTACCAATATATACAACATCAAAACAAAATCCTCGCCATCTCCAAGTCAATATATACATCTTGCAATCACAAACATAGGAAAAACATACCTCAAGCATCATCTTCGTTTCTGGAAGCACTAGACGATGAAGAAAAATAACCATGATTGTCTTAAAGACCCGAAATTCCTGTACCATCTGAGTTGACTAAATACACCACACGTCTAATCCAAATTGTACAGAAATACGAATCATTATGAATAAAGAAGAAGAAGATAGAAGAAGAACAAAAATATACAGAATCTCACATCGCAACAGTATAATATATCTATATATATATAACAGCTTTGAGTGTACAAAATTTTAACTGTATATACATATACATACCATCATCAAAGTATAATACAACACAGTGGAAAATAAACTGTAAATATCTAATGTTGAAACCTCCTGTTCCAAGCATTTCATGGGTATTTGTATATACCTGAACCACTTGACTGCCAGTAAAAGTTTGGGCACCCAAGAGTTTAGGCTAAAACAAAACAAAATAAACTCCGGGTCAGTCATTAGACTAGAGTAAAAAACTCCAACCACTTAGTTTAACTTTTAAAAATCCTTTTAAAAAAAATGATAATCGTAAGACCGGTCCATACATAAACACGGATAGTGTTTACCTTACGATAACCCAAAACATTCTTTAAATTTATACTATTCTGATAGTATAATAGCGTCTAAATCAAATAAATAACAATCTAGCAGAACGCTTTCATCTCATGCTCTACATACAAGTATACAATCAAAACCACGGGCGTTTATTGGAGAATGTATTTCAATTGGAAAGGTATAGGACCACCTTCCAATAGTGTATCTCAAGGGAGGAATACACCGGGTACAACAAGAAAATCTTGCAACCCAAGCTAAACATGACCAACCATTGACTTCGCTTGATTGTTCCGAATGTATTATCACCAACGGTTGGGATCAACAACCGTTACCAAAGCATATAATAGTGATAGAATAAGAAGCAAATGGATTTTCTCTAGATTAGGTGACAATACACCATAATGAGAGCGACCCACTTAGCCATGCGACCTACCCGATTTAATACCATTTCCCGGTTGTGAGGCCTGAACCTACGTCTTACTTTTTTAACGCCACAGTTTCATTCACTTTGAATGCCACAACGTCAAAGCCTCCAAATCATTAACTTGATTTCCCCAAAAATATCCTGGACATAAAGCTAAAAGAAACAAATTCCTCCGCCAAAAACATTAAAACATTTGGAGAGATCAATGTATATGTTTTGTTAGGCATACTCTATCAGACATTCGTCCATACAAGTTATCCTGAGACTGGACAAACTGAAGACACCATCCCATCAATCCATCTTTGCCAATTTCTACCTAGGATTAACAGAACATCCCTTGCACTTTCCTCATCTTCGATTATCTTCCATATAATTTGATTCGCAATGCTTATGCCTATGTATAGTGGTTTTCGGATAATAAACCCAACCAATCTCTCCGTATTGACAGCGATGGTATTAAATCGAACAATACTTCGATAGTCGGTTATTAAGAGACAAACATTCCTCCAAAAATCCAATTTCCAAAGGGAATGCTACTGATTAGCACCAAATAATCAACGAGACCTTTTCAGTTAATGTTTCATTAGTTAAATCATTTCCTAATTCATTTCAAATTTCCTTATCGATATATGTTTCAAATGTTTTGACCTTTCACGATACTTGGAAAACATTTCCAAATTGACATCAGTTTCTTATTTCATATGATTAGAAAAATATTCCTTATTTTATTTGAAAACATTTCCAAATCACATTTACTTGGGTTAAAACGAATGTTGCGTAAAACATCATTACAACAACCCTAAATATTGCGTTTGACTAACTATATTAAAAACCCGTATTAAATCTTAATCGTTTTCTTTTCGGAAATCATTTACGATAACAATAATGTTATAATCCATGCTTTTCTATTTTATTTTAAATCGCCTATTACAACACGTTAAATTCTGTTAACCAATTTGGTTCCAAATTCTATATATAATGGATAAATAGATTTTAGTTATCAAATTTTCTTCAAAAAATTTATCTCCTTAAATTTTCGGAAAATTTCGTACCAGCATCTCCGTTGCACAACTCAATTGGTATAACTACAAAACGCTTTTCTAAGCCCTTTCCATTCAAATAGAAAATAAAAAAGCCAAGCAATTTGCTAAAATGGCTTATAAAATCTCATATTCAATTTAAATACGTACCTCTTCGATGAGCATTCAATTTATTTATCTTCATTCACTTTCTTTCATACATTTTCTAATATATATATATATCCAATCAATCCAAATTATTTCTAACTCAATCCAACTTTTTTAACTCTATTCACTAATTTATTCTCTAATTGGGTCTTTTGCCTATTTCACTTTTTATTTGAACAAATCGTGTTCATATATATGTATATGTATATATATATATATATATATATATTAATTTGCTTATAAACCAATCGAATTCCATTTTCAACTCAAGTTTCATGTTCAATTTCGAATATGAATTCAAAATCCGATTCACTTACCCATAGTCAAATTCAATCCAAAACTCCATTAATTAATTATTCTTTTAATTTGTTAATTCTATTCAAAAACTAAAATATGATTTTTGTTTCAAAAATCAATCCATTTACTTCACTTGAGTTCATATTTATTTATAACTCAAGTCTGGATTTTTGTAATGGAACTCTAAGTTTTATTCGCTTGAAATCCTTTTATTATATTAAATAAATTGTTACGGTTATAAACGATTATACTGCTGTTTTTCTGAAATTTGATTTTGACATAGCTCAAAATCTAGATTTTCTTGTTCAATTAGAAAAGTATTACTCAATAGGTCTGAACTATTCTTGTTTCCAAGAATTCCGACTTATATTGAGTTCTATATTCTTAGTTAAAGTTAGAAATGTCAAGTTACAAACTAGCACGCTGCAGCGAGTTCATTTTAATTAAATTTAAATATAATGTTTAAATTTCGGTTATTAATAAATTTAAGTCTTGTTATTATATATTTTAATATATATTAAGTCAATTTTCCAAATCTAACTTAATAGTTCTGATTAACCCAAATCGTCGATTTCTTTATTTAAAATTCCTAACTTAGTTGTAAATTTATTTACAAACTCAACTTCCATATTAAATTCCAATTCCTTTGGAAATAAGCTATTTTATAAAATTTGATATAATTGAATTCCAGTTTCAACTTACTTGCATTTATTTCAATTTAGTTTATATTCCGAATTCGGAAATAAAATCTATCGTTCTCCTTTGAAACTATTTCCAGTTCCCTTCTAAATTCACGTTTGAATCTAACTTCCAAATTATCCGATGATAATTACTTCACTAAATTTATAAACATCATTTATAAATCTAACTTCCTTGTTGTATTTATTAAAACAAGTAACTGTTTTAAAAATCCATTTGAAATCAAATTCCTATTTGAAATATTATATTATTACAACTTATATATAAACATAGAATCTATCTTCATATTTAGTTTTAAATTTTAGTTTCTATTTAATGCACCTCCAATATACCTTTTGGAAATAATTTATTTATTTAATTTTGATGTAGTCGAATCCCAATCATAAATGTATACATATTTATGCAATTAAATTTTACATTCTAAATATCGGAATAAATTTCATCGTTTCGTCGAAATGATTCCAAATTCTCTTCTTAAATTCCTACTCGAATTGACACTCCCAAATTTTCCAATGATAATTTATTTCTCTTCATTTATGAACATCGCTTATATGTTTAACTACTTATTTTTATTACTAAAAGAAATTTACTTTTCCTAGCCCATTCAGAATTCAAATTCTATTTAGAAAAAATAAAATTCCCTTTTATATCTCAAAATTCCTTTCATGTTATTTTTGAATATCAATATATATAGGGCTATGACATACAAACATTCAAGACCCCCAATAATCAATCACAGGTTATTTACCACATTATATACCATTATATATGAAAAGTAACAATTAAATTGTTGAGGAATGCAGTTGGTACCCTCCAACCTGGTTTTCCCGCATCCATAGGTATTAGACAACATAAATAGTATCCATCCTTCTTCAAGGTAGGATATTGCGGTATAGAAGGTCATACACTATATATATTGTGGGGCACATAGGGTGTCATCTGCTAATAGTACTGCGGGAAATATCAATATCCAACCACCAAGCCTAAATATAACTATAATACATACATACATACATACACACACACACACACACATATATATATATATATATATATATGATAACCACATCAACAATTATTCAATGCATTCAAACAATCAACAAACAACATATAACAATTATTTTAATAAAAATTCGTTTATAATAAAATTATAAATGAATCCAGAGAGTGAGTTTACTCACCTTGGCTTTAAACTGCAGATCCGACAAATTTTAATTTAAATCGAATGATACTCCATTTAAATTAAAATTCCATAGTTAATCTCAAATGACTACAAAATTTCCAAACTCAATTCCATCGCGAAGATTACGCCCTTATGATTCTAATGAATTTCATTTTCATCGAAAACTATTATCGTACGCAAGTGTTATTTTTTCCAAGTTTGTGTGTGTGTGTGTATATATATATTAAACACTATTAATTAATTTAATTAACTAATGCTTACCTTAATTCACATTTTTCTTCTCCTTCCTAACTTGGAAATCACGGCTTTACAGCCTCATCCCAGCACCCACGCACAATTTACTGCCAGTCAACTCTTCCAGAAAAACAATTGCATACTACTCGCTTTCCTCTCTTGTTTCTCCATTGTTTTCCAACCCAAAGACTCCCTATCTCTGTACGTTTATCTTCATGAACTTCCCCTTTATCCTTACTTCGAATCGCACCTTCCCTACCAGACTCTGCCGTTCGATGTTCCATTAATCATTGTTCGATACATAGTTCGAACTCAAGCTGAAGAAAAAAACCCAACGTCCCTAAATTCACGTCCCCTCGGCACCACCCAGCTTGCCCAAAACCCCTCCGCCCACTGTGCCTTCCTCCCACAAACTCACCCACACCCTAGCTCTAAACTTTCCCAGTCGCGATGCCATGGAGCTAAAATCTTGAACACGCGAACGCTTCAAAATCGGTTTGCTAAAATTTGAATCTACGATACATAGAAATTCGAAGGTTTCTAAGTTGATTTCCCTATTTCATTTTGATTTTGAAAATATGTGTGCGGCCATTTTATTTTCTGGATTTTCGATTTTAAGGAATTGGAAAAAGGAGTTAACGACTTCGAGTTGAATTCAGAAGGGAAGAGGGACGAATTTAATAAAAAGGGTACAGAAAGGTCAGGCTTTGATTTGTTGTTAATGAAGAGAAGAAGGGAACATCCATTTTTAAAATTCGAAGCTTTCGAATTTTTCAAAAACAAAAATGAAAATAGGGGGTATCACGTTTATTTATAAAAGGAAGCGTACGGTAGGTCTGTGTATGGTACGTTTTAGGGTAACTGAAGTACATTTAATTAAATTTTGATTTGATTATAAATTAAAACGATTTGATTTGTAAAAGATTTGATTTGATTTTGAGCTTATCCATTAATTTTATTTTTATAATATCCTTACAAAACTTATGCCTGAAGTTTCATGTTAAAACTACCATTGACGAGCTCCAACGCAATAAAACTTGACATACCTCTATGGTTTGACATTCCGGACCTAATAAAATTGGTTTTGTCGAAAACCTAAGTCGTTTGAAAATTAACTATTTTCATGTGTCAAATCAAATTGATAAAATATAATTTTAAATTCAAACAATCAACTTCTCGATAATAAATTATTATCATTTCTATTTAAATAGAATTTTATATTGATCATCTGAATCATTTCAATTCAGTTTTAACTTCGAATTCAACTATATTTCATTTTCATATTATGGTAATTCGATATACTAGGAATTAAATCATATTTGATTATAAATCGATAAACTCGATATAAAAATCCATTGATTATCAACTTAACATTTAAAACAAATACTAAATGTTTAAAATTAATCGACCAAAAATCTTTGTTGTTACAATTGTGCTATACTATGCAAGCTTTTTGATTCATCTGCTCCATCTGTATAGCCTGCAGACGATGCTACTCCTACAGCTGCTCAATCATTGTTCTAAGCTCCTTAATTTCTGCTTTGTCTTGGGCCTTTTGAGCTTGTCGAGCCTGTAAATAGAATGAATAGCAAAAGGGTTATGTTAGCATATAAAATATTATAACACTATATATCTAAATGCTAGTTTGTTGTATGTATGCAAAAGGATTAATTACCATTAGGTTTCCAAAGCCATAACATAACGTCTACTACGCTGTGTGTAACAACCCGGAAATGCGAGCCAATTTAAAATTTTGGCAATTTTAGTGAATTTTGAATATTTAAAATGATTTATTTTAAATAATATCGATGAGAAATCTATTTTGAATAGAAATAGAAGTATATATTTATTCGAATCATCGTTAGAATATATATATTTATTTTAAATTATAAAAGGAATTGAAAATGGCGCTGTAGTTCGATAATTCGATTTCAAATTTCAATTGAACATACCGGCTGCAAAATAAACCGGATTTTAGTGAAACCAAAAATATTAGAATCTATTTGAGAATATCTTTCCAAAGAATCCGAGAAATCGAAATTTCATAGCGGGAATCAAAAGATATGTCCAGTTGAAAATTCAGAATTGTCGCTATGGAATTCAGGCCCTTAAAAATGGAAATTTTGCAAACGACCTCGGTTTTCGACGAAACCACTTTTGTTGGATCCGTGATGTCACATTATTACTAGGTTTCAAATTTCATAATTTTGCGAATCAATATGTGAGCGTGGCAAAGGAAAACGCATTTGACCAGTTTTAGTTGATTTTAAACGACTGGAAAATGACCATTTTTCAAACGGTCTCGGAATTCGATGGAACTAGTTTTGTTAGGACCGTATCATTAATACGAAGCTAGAAAATATTTTTCTGGAATTTTTCGAGTTAGTACGCTACCCCGGTAAATTGAAACGCACGTTCAAATTCAAT
Organism: Allium sativum; assembly: GCA_030737875.1. Lineage (NCBI taxonomy): Eukaryota > Viridiplantae > Streptophyta > Magnoliopsida > Asparagales > Amaryllidaceae > Allium > Allium sativum. Next base: position 239,633,866 of record CM060912.1, read on the forward strand.
ATATAGAGTTATATGTTGATTTTGACGAAAACTGATCGAAACGATTGAATCAGCTTGCGATACATATCCCATTGTTTTCGGAATGGGGGTAATTAGCTATGGACGACAGTCGGTAGGTTCGATTTCGAGTTCAAAATAAAAAGTTGCTTTTTTTTTGGGGAATTTAAATATAATATAAATAAATTATATAAAGCCCCTTTTCTCCCTAGCCCTAACCTACCGTCCAAATCAAAATAAATAAATAAATAAATAACCCGACATACACAAATCTCCCCCCTTCAGCCGTGTGCCACCAGGAGCATCGCCCCCCTCCTTCTCTCGCCACCCGCCGCCTCCACCTTCTTCTTCTCCCCTCCTCTCTCCGCGCGCAGCCTCCTACCTCGAGCCAAAATCTCTCCCCCTCGCGACGCTTGAAACCGCCCGCCTGATGCTCCACCGCTGCCGCTTCTTCCTTCCTCCACTTCCCTCTCCTCCTCGCGCGTCTTCCTCTTCTCCTCCTCCCTCCTCTTTTGAATCGGAGCACGAGCAGCCCCCCTTTCTCCACCAAAACCGACGACGCGCAAGTCCCCCCTTTTCTTCTCAGTCAACAGCAAACCCCCCTTCCTTGATCGATCAACGTAAGTTCTTTTTTTTATTACTTATTTTATTTATATGAAGTAAACAGTTTATAAAAATATAAAATCAGTTTTTTTTGTATAGTAGAAAGAATATAAATGATTCTCAGATTATAAATATGATTTTTATAGTATGGGAAGAATAAAAATACGATTTTTATATTCTATAGTTAGTAAAAATTTGATTTTTATATATGTAGCGAAATAAAAATCTGATTTTTATTATACATATATTGAAATAAAAATGTGATTTTTATAGTGATGAAATAAAAATTCGATCTTTATTTGATAAGTAGAAATATAAAAATATAATCTTTATTGGAAGAAGAGCGATATGAAAATATAATTTTTATTATGAAGTTAGCGTGATAAAAATATGATCTTTATTATATGAATAGCAGTATAAAAATAGGATTTTTATATACATAGCAACAATATAAAAATGTGATTTTTATATATGTAGTGGCTACGGACAATGAAATTGACAAAAGGCGAGCACGACAAAGATTTCCTACATAAGAAGAGTCGTGACGTTTGGTTTAGCTAGTCGGTGAGAACTCCTCACTTTTAATTTATTTCTAGTTTGAAATATATACTAGGATGCAGACGGTGTTTAGTAGCACCCGACACCCATCGTCCACAGACCATGGACGGCTTGTATGCTTTTTTGTTTGATTTTGATGTGTAGTTGATTGTGTGATGTGATGTGAAATGAAATAAAATATTTAAGTAGTTAAAAATATTTTATAGTTGAAAATATAATTTTTAACGTGAATGTGAATAAATATTTATAAACAAATCGATGATTTGTTTATATACACTGATTTGACTGATATTGATTGGGACGATAAATTTTACACATCGCCCAACTGCACAGATAAAAATCTGTGTTTGTTGATTTGAAATCCCACACGGGTATTGGGATGATATTTGGTGTACACTAATCCCGATTGTTTAGTTGTATGTCAATCGATGGGTTGACAGACTGTGTAAGCGTTAATTATTTATATTTAATGCTTATGCAGTTGTGTGGTGCACTCTGGATGATGGTTGATTATTTATCGTTGTTGTTTTATACATGTGTTGTAGAAAATCCATATAATTAACATTATATGGTAATTGATTGGGCCTCATTCCAGTTTTGAAAAAGACATATTTGAGAAGAAATATTTGAAACGAAATATTTGAATAGAATATTTGAAAATAGAAATGCGAAGCCGTGTTAAGTAGTTACACGCCATTTTAACACGAACGGGAATTTTTTCGATTATATAATGAATATTGAAAGTGATTTCAAAATCGAATATTTAGAAATGAATTCGAACTGAAATTGAATAGAATTGAATTCAAATTGAAATTGAATAGAAATGAATTCGAATTGAAATTGAATAGAATTGAATTCGAATTGAAATTGAATAGAAATGAATTCGAATTGAAATTGAATAGAAATGAATTCGAATTGAAATTGAATTAATTTGAAATTCAAATTGAATTGAAAACTAACTGAAATTGAATTAAAAATCGATTTGAATTGAAATCAATTTGAAATGAATTTAAAACGAATTTGTAAGGGAAAATTTAATTTTGGATTTGAATTTGAAATGGAAGTTGAAATTAATTTTGAAACAAATTTAAAACAATTTATAAAATTCGTTTTAAATGGAAATCGACGAAATATATATATAATATATATATTATATATATATATATATATATATATATATATATATAATGGCCTGAATAGAACGCGCCGCGCTGCGGTAGTTCGTGAATTTCGATCATTGACTTCGAATGGATATTGCAGGAGACCCGACCATCGGATTCTCCTAAAACCGGAACCGTTGGGTTCGTATCGAAAAGAGCTTTCTAACGGATATTAGAAATTAGAAATCTAACGGTTGGATTTGGAATTATGTCCAAATCAAATTTGGAAAAGGTCGCTGTAAGTGCAATTCGATGGCCGTAGATGGAAATCGACTGTACGGGCCTTGATAAAATTATTAAGAATAGTTATAATTTGTGTAAAATCATAAGAAATGATTTGTGAAGAATCGGGATGAAAAACTCCATATTTGAAAAGATAAAAATAGATTTTTATCGAAATGAACTAGTTTTGAACTAGAATTATAATTCTATTTATTTTTAATTAAATAAATTGAATTTGAAAAGGATTTCAAAAGTAACCAGAATTTCCAATAATTGAATTGGAATGGATTTGAATCGAAATTGTCTTTAGAATATTTCGATACCAGATTTCGTGATTATACAGATAGCGTTATGGAAATTTGAAAGATATATATATAGATATCGTTATTTCCAATACGATATTTGTTGGTCGTAGAATTTGATATTGAATATAAGACGATATATTTTATATTCAGAGCCTTGTATTTAATATCAAATGTGATATGGTTTGTAGTGAATGGTGTCTTCATTAACACTGTTCTTAAGCCCAGTTGAGAAAAAGATTAAATCTTTTTATTTAGATTTAATGAAGTGTACCGATTAAATGGTATTTAAATGGAATTGAATTTGAATTGATTTTTGGGTTTATCGTGAACGGTGTTTTAAATAACACTTGTTCTTTGACCCGATAATTAATGGAATGTGATTTTGGGTTTATAGTGAGCCGTGTTTTAAATGACATTGGTTCTTTAACCCAGTTAAAGACAGGATGTGATTTCCTAAGTTAAATAATCATTGATAGGGATTATTGGGAGGATTAAAACCAAGTGGAGTTTTAATAAATCTTTAATTAGATTGAAGTGATCGAGAATGGAGTATCACCAGTTTTGCTCCGGGCGATAGTTAAATCTTTAATTAGATTTGAACGTGAAATGGTAATTAAATTTACCGATAACACTGTGGTGTTACATATGAATTATGACCAGTTTTACTTCATGGGATGAATAGGTGGGGATTGAAAAATAAAATAAATGATTACTCCGGTGTGGTTCACTAATCCCGACTAGTTTGAATTGATATTCAAAGAAGATTAAAGAATAAATTTAAAGAATTTATCTTTGATAAAATTAATGGGAATCTTTCCCAAAGTATAAGAATATTTGAATAAAAGACTATTCTGAATTGGAATGAGGCGTATGTTGTGTTTGTGTAACACTTGTTTATTATATACGCGAGTTATTCAGAAAGACCGGGTTTATCCCATTCTGAATAACTAATTCGACGTGGTGTCGAAGAGGAAGACGATGGTTGAAGACCGGAGGTCTTCACGTCATTTGGATAATTACTGATGATCTTGATCGGGTCGTACACCCCAGAGGAGGGAATCAGTTAGTGATCGTCCAGACGTACTTGGAGATCGATGGATATGCGAGGTACAAGGTGCCTCCGGTTTCGTTCAGACCCAGAACGAACTTGTAAATGGACTGTGTGTCTGACATTGGATTTTATTATGTGTGATTGATTTCTATTAAATATATATTTGTTTGGCGGCAGAGAATTTATTCTTTTGCTTAACGCCCTTCTCTGAGACGTACGTGCTCAGAGGTTATATATTGATGGATATCAAACACATGGAGTGAATTGCCTGTGTGGCATGCCTAAGTGGCAATTGATTGAGGCTTCTGTTGAAAAGCAAAGTCTTGTGGTTGACGATCAAAGCACCGCCTGTGTGGCATAGCTTTGTGTAACGTGAATTCGCGAGCCTCACACCCCGGTAATTAACCAAAAACGGGAGAGGACCTCAGGGAGGACATGCGTTTCTTTCTAGTTAGAAGTGGCGTCAGTGGTTTTACACGCCCTGACGAGTTTGACTTATGTGGTTGTTGCTGTTGCGAGGCGCCTCGGTTAGATCGGACGATCCGGGTCCGATGGAGTCATTCGTTGGCTCATTTACGTCCCAAAGGGCGGGGAAACGCAGTGTTCAGGCATTTTAATCCACATCGGTGGACCGGCCCTGACGATCCAAAGGCTTGACTGAGTACTTGCCTGAGACATGGGCTAGATTGTCTCGAATTCGGTGAGGACTATCTTTTGCCTCGGTTCGCAGATGGAAATCCAACTTCCAATACGTTACGTTTTGATTTTAGTTGTAATCCTATATATGGCGACATAGTGGGATGGGGCGCTTATGCCGTCTATGATTGATACTTATGATTTGAAGTTGTTTTATACACTATGCACTTATAATAGTATCAAATGATTTGTTTTAAACGTATCAAGCATTCTTGGCTATTATAAGGTAAAAAACCTATCCTCCGGCTGGCGTTGTATTGTGTGATGGGACCTGGGTCTTATAATAGCTTCATTGTTCTTTATTTAGCATTGCGCTGTTATTTTATGCACTGGTATTCTTGGGAGGAAACCCGTTCCATGATATACGGCGTGGTCCTTGATTTACCTAACTTTAAAATAAAGATTAATAACTGTTTTAGTTCTCACACCAATCCCATGACTGACCTGGAGTTTATTGTTTTAACCTAAACTCCGGGTGCCTTTATTTTCCGCACGGGCAGCTAGTAGCTTTGGTTTTGCAGATTTTTATTCACAGGAACCTGGTTTACAGCTGGAATGATATCCGGAAAGCTCTGTATCCGTATATCTCTTCTAGTTGTGTTTTGTATTATTTCCGCTGCGATGTATTTAAATGTAGTTTAAATCTCTGATATTTTCTGTGTAATATTTATTCATACTTTGTATATTCTTGTATTCTGGTGGAATTTTTGTATTATACAATGAAATGTTCTTCTGTCTGCATTCTAATTCGTCTTGTCCTCACAGTAATTTGTTCTTTCTCTTCTCTTCGGAGACCGGGGAAGTTCGGGTCGCTTCGCTGTGTCGGATCCATAATAACATCAAATATGTTATCGTCCTCCTTCAGTGTCAACTCATCACGACCAGACTCATCAAGCACATGAGCCTGTGCCTCCTGAAACCTTGTTTATAATGCAAAAAACAATTTCAATTGAAAAATAATAGAATGTTGTTTTTATTTTGCACAGCTAATAATTAATAAACTTATTGATGTAAGTAATAGAATTTAAAAATGCATACATATGTAGTTGTCACCCTATCCTGATCACCCCGCTTATATGTGATGTTGCCAACCTCGTCTAATTACCTAAATGCGTGGGTGTGAGAAAATACGTCCATGTAGGACACAGGAAGTCCACAAGCTCGTTTCTGCAATTGATAATTTGGATAATTCAATTCCACTTAGTACTGAACCGATCAATAATCAAAAGTAACAATTGATAATTTTACCAAGTCCTCGCAGTGATGCTACAAAGACTTGGATTCTCCATGATGAGTTACTGGATTCCTACTCCTGTTCGTTGAGTTCTTTCCTAACTCTGCCTAAAAATTTAAGTTGAATAATTATTTACTAATCAACAAAAAAATTAATGGGATTCATTATAGATTTACCTTGAGTTCTTTAATGTTCCATCAGTCAACCCACTTTTCCCGTACCACTGCGCTCATCTACTTTGGTTCCTTCCCTATTTTTTTAATTTCTAACATTTTCTCCCTGTAGTTCTTAGTGATCTTTGAGTTCCAGTGTCGCCGAACTGGGCTGATGTTAGACTCCTGCAAATCTACTATGCCCTGTACAATGAGAAAATAATACTACTTATTTATTTGTATTTGATCATTTTGTAAAGAAGTGTAAACTTACTAGAAAATCTTGCCAGATGGCCTCTTTCACGGTGTCCGGGATCTTGCTCCACTTAGGCCAGAAATCGCTCATCCTAACCATATATGCATCTTAGAAATGCTCAAAACTACTTAAGATGGCTCCAACTCAAACCCCTTGCGTTAAATATAAAATAGAACTTTTGATAAATATAGATATATCATGTACAAAAAATTAAATTGCTATGCTGCTAATTTTGACAATTACGCATGATCAACCTTAGGCTTCAAGTAAACGACTGGACAAGCTTCTGGCTTGCCACTACTCTCACAATCTGCTGGGAAGAGCTATGTTACTGAGAGCCAGAGCCATGCATAATATACCTTGCCACATATATATATATATATATATATATATATATATACACACAATTCGTAATAATTATGATATGATGAACTGTTAAAAAATGTAATACATGCTATATATGTGTCATGTTGTGTATGCATTGTATGTGTGAATATACACTTGTTGTTGTTAAGATTGCATAACTTGGATAAATGCGATATTAATCAGAGATAAATGTAATGTGAATAATTGTAAAAATTACCATATTTTACTTGGTCCTTGACGTTTTCTGACTCGGTTTTGTGTTCTATGTTGTTTTCCCTACACTCTCGAATGCTTCGACTAATACATTTGTCTCATCATTTAAAGGTCCAAAATTAGTTTATTCATATGTAATTGCTCTTTCAACATTTTCCTCCAGATCTCCTTAATAGGCTTGTTCGTCAGGAATATTCTTTCCATCGAATGTAAATCTTGCCTTGGTTTTGAAAACCATAGACCAATCTGTTTGATCCCCTTTCAAAGATGGATTAGGGGCATAATAAGCTTGTAGAGCTTGTTTGGTTAGTACAAAAGGGTCGTACTTTTGATAACGCAAGGTATGTTTTATTTTTATAAGGTTATAATTTAGATCCACATTAATACCAGAACCTGGAACATTGCTGAACCAGTTGCATCTAAACAAATAAACAATCTCCGCAGGTCTTGTAAAATATGTCAATTGAAAAGTCTGAGTTAACACGCCATAAAAATCATTTATATGATTATTAGTATCATCACTGCCTTTAACAAATGCACCAATATTGTTTGTTTGTTTTTTAGCACCGTATTCTTTGGTGTTGAGTTTATATCCATCAACGAAAAATATTGGATACGTAGCTTTTTTAGGTATTCTCACACCATGTCATCTCATACGATGCGCTTTTACAGATGATGTATATAACCATTGAAGTCTAGGAGTGATGGGTAAAAAATGCATACGCTTGTACGGAACTTCTTTTCCTTTGATTTGTATCTTTCTTAATTACATATTTTACAATTTCTAAGATTGATGTCTTCTTTCCAATACAACATGCAACCATTTAAACATGTATCTGTTTTTTGATATGGCAAACCAAAATATGACATAAGTTTTTTTACTTCATAATAATTATCACACATTAAATTATCGGTGGCATATGGCATTCAACAGCTTGAACAACAGCTACAAATCCAGCTTCTGTAAGGTTGTATTTGGATTTCATTGCAATATATTCTGCAGTTATCGATAATTGTGTGCTGCTTGTACATCTATTCTAAAGGGATTTTTTTAGCATGATCCAACAAATCATATATTTTTTAGCTCTAACATTTCTTTCCTCTTTGACATTAACATCACCGTTATCAATTTCAACGATAGGAATATCAATTGTGCGTCATCTACGAATATATATTCTATGAAATTCGTACTAGGTTCATCACTAATGACGTCCACCGACTGTTCTTGATTATTAGAGGCTATAATTTCTCTACGACGATCCCATAATAATAATTGGGTACGAAACCGTATTGGCGCAAATGAACCTTAATCATATTTGGTATTAAATAGTTCAACAATTTGCAACTACTATATGGACAATGAATTTCGTCATCGTTTCCAATATTACTTGAAGCGAATTTAATAAACACTTAAACCCCATTTAGAAAATGTTCTCTTATTGCGACACTAATTTCCCTTCTTTGATATCCCGCCCGTTCGATAAAATAATTGACCATTTCTCCTACTTTAAAACCTATGATAAAGTGATTTTTTATTATTAATCATTCGTTTTATATTTTGTTTAAATATTAATTACTAGTTTAGGAAACTACATTCACTCCTAACATAATATATACTTCATGTTTGCATAAATTATACTATATACAAACTCTATCACACACATACGTTCAATACTAACCAAATCAATGTAACGACCCAGTAGGAATTTGACGCCCGAATTCTGACAATAATATATAATCCTACATTACTTGCCAAAACTCAAGTATCGAACCCACCAGGTTGTTATTAGAAAGAATTTAGAGGGTGAGATAAGAAAAAATGAAATATTAGAATAGAAGAAGAAGAAGATCCAACGCGACACAGAGTCTCACATCGCACCGGAACAAAATATAATAGAGAAATAAAACTTTATTAAGAGCTTTGAAAATATACTTACAATCATCAGAGTACATCACATATCTGGACAGTTATAATAATCTGTCCTCATATACATCTCACAGCGGAAATACTAGATAATATCATCCATCTGAACTTCTCCATCACGTCTTTGGACTTCATAGTATTCTGTAACCTGAACCTGCAGACCCGGGCTAACCCGAGCATTTCAAGTACTGGGTCAGTCTGGTGAACCAGAGTGAGAAAGCCCCTTAAGTTTAAATATCATCCAACTTGATTTTTAAGTTCAAACTCTTTTCTGAAAGAAAAGGATAATCGTAAGACCAGTCCACACATAAACACAGACGGTTTGTACCTTACGATAACCCAAACAGTTTTTGAAAATCAATACTTCTCTGATATTACAATAGTGTCTAAATACAAATAAATTGAATCTAGCGGAACGCCTGCATCTCACGCTCCACATATATAGTATACAAACAAAACCGCGGGCACTTATTGGAGATTGGATTCTGACGATGACAAGGTATGGGACTACCTGCCGATCGTGTATCTCTAGAGACGAATACACAGGGTCCAACAAGAACGTCTTGCAACCCAGCCCACACATGATCGACCACTCATTTCGCTTGAGTGTATCGAATGTATATCACCAACGGTTGGGTGCGACCCACCGTTTCCCAAAAGGGACAGCACCGATAGATTAAAGAAGCAAAAGGAATTTCTCTAGATAGGTGATTATACACCCTAATGGGAGCGACCCACATAGCCATGCTACCTGCCCGATTTTTGTCATTCCCCGGTTGATGAGGCTTGAGGTTTGAATTTCTTTTTATCACATCTGAACACCATTTACTTTGAATGCCACATCGTCAGATCCATCAAATATCACTAATTGACGTCCACAAAAATACTCTAGCTGGGAGCTAACCAACTAGGTTACGTTTGAAGAAATCAACGTACGTGGTCCTTTGGAAATACTTTGTCAGACACTCGTCCATACAAGTCACCCAGGAACAGGATGAACTGAAGGCACTCTCCTACCACATCCTAGGAATCACCCTATGGATCAGTAACGAGTAGTCCTTGCAAACCGCAAAATCTCAACCACGACCGAATCACGTCAGAATATCTCTGCGTTACAACACAGAGATTATTCGTCAAGTAATACTTCCGCTTATGAAGATCCACGGCCTTCACTTGCTCCGTCCTCAATCGACGACTTCACGTATTTGCTGGTCGGAATGGTTTCGAATATAAATTCGATCCCGATCTTTCCATGCCAACAGCGTATTGGCCATGATTTTGATAGTCGGTTAATTAACCATCAAAATAAACAATCATAAAAACAAAACAAATTCATTGGTGTATTCAACGACATCACTTGGCCATTAAAATAATATATTAATTGTAATACCAAAGACAATAATATATTAGTTTTAATAAATATTCTCAAATCATTCTATTTAAATTACTTAAAAGAAATATCTTAAAGTCCTGCCCAATTTCTCGTTACTATCTTTCAAAACATTTCCACCACATTACTTATCACTTATACTGACGAGATTAATTCACTTACTATCATAAAAAATTATTACAAAATCTCCTTTTATTTTGTTGCCACGGAATTATCATTTCCTAATCTCATGCCCCTCTTTATTTCCTTTTATTTTGAAAACTCATTGTATATCGAAATTCTTCAAATAACTATTCACTATTATTTCCCAAAAATAATTTGCTTTAACAACTCCACTATCACGATTCGTACCATTCTTCGACAATCCCGAAGTCGTTCAAGTTGGGGTATTTTAATTACCTCTCAGACCTTGATCAACAACGTTCTTGTCTTAAGATGAATATGAATCGTAATTCAAGACTCATATTCGTTTTGATATCACTCTACTATTGTACAAAAGTATGGTTTTTATAAAACCCTCTTGCCTTTTGAAATCTTCCTTTTTAACCACATAGTTATTATTGACACATTAGCTTTTCAACTTTAATCCCTTTATTCGTTGGATTTTTAACTCAAATCCTAATACTACCTTTTACTAAATTCAATTTTTTTGTAATCCCTTTATAAATCCTTTAAATCATTTCCTTTTTAAAACTTTATTTAGTTAAACAAATATTCACTAAATTGTTTCATTTAAGTAAACTGCATATTCTAGTTTAATTTAATAATCAATTACTGATAAAACAGTCGGCTTGGTAAATCTTAAAATATGATTAACCATTAATCAACCTCAACTCGTCTTTTCATTTTGAATTAATAAATAATATTTGTTAATCCAAATAATCTCATTCACATCGGTTACCATTAAATAAATAATAATTTATTCTTAAATAATCTTACTTTAATTGTTCTTAAAACAATAAATCCTTGTTATCAATCATCAAGTAAATTCTCGCCTACTTGCTTATTAATATAAGAATCCACTTTATAAAATAATTTTATTTGGCTATCTGCCATAAATTTTTCAATCCATGTCACAATTGGTTAATATCCAAACGAATGTTGAATTTGGATTTATAATTAATACCCAATTCAATAATCCAACCATATAGGTTCAACAGTTTCATATCATGATCATACACAGATAAATAATCAATTCAACAGATAACTGTCAACCAATAATAATTCAATTACCCAATTTGATTTAAATACGTTTATATTATTATAAATGTAACCAACAAGGTAAGTTACCTTGTTTGGAAATCATCGTTAAGTAATGGTGTCATTCCATTTAAATTAAACAACCGTTTAATTTAAATGATTGACAAAAATATTTAACGCACATTCAAACAGTCAACAACAGCCAATAATTAACAGTCATAACATGCAACGTTAAACCCGACTTATAATCATTATAAGTGGGAACTGAGTGAGGTTAACCCACCCGATCTGCTGTGTATACACAGCTCGTTCCAGTTAATTCCAACTCGTTTGATTCAATTCCTTCTTGTACCGTCCTGCTTATAAATACGATTCCATTCTATCTTGAATCGGTCAATTCTAATAAAATATAAATATGATGTTAATATTTAAAATTTTATTTTATTTTAATAACTAATTAATTTAAATTAATTAATGAACAAATTACCATGTTTTAAATATTATGGCTCTACTCTTTTCTTTACCGCTTCGTCTGTCCTTCCTTTTGTTCATGACTGCAGATCCCGAACTTGGCCAGTATGTTCTAACATGGTTTAAAATATATAATAAACATTAACAATTTAAATTTAAATTCAATTAACTTTAAATCTCATATAATTTGCACTAAGTGTTAGCTAATTAAACCTTAAGGGATCCCCCTTTTTCTTTGCTTTTTTTTTTCTCTGAATTTGGCCCTCCTTGCTTGCAGCCATCCCAAAGCCCGGCCCATAATGAAACCCTCGCCCACATAAAAAAAGCCGTCGCCTTCACATTACCATTTCATTTCATCCTCTCATCCAAAAAAAGAAAAAACGCTCCTTTGCCAAAATCGAATCACGGCGCCATCTTTCCTCCTCAGTAGATCGGAGAATCCGCGGTCATATCCCAATCGAGCGTCTTAGTCATCTTCATCTGCAGCTTAAACCACATCTCCCATGGACCTTTCGTTAGTCCGTTGCTCGATCCCAAAATCAATGCCTTTCAGGCGAGATCCGATCCCAATGTTGCTCCACATCAGGTCAGGGCACCGATCCCTCTACCCTTTTAATAATTCTTGTTTAAAACTTGGTGAAAGACAGTATTGATTGAGAGTTTATTGGGTAGGAGTATCTGAACGGTTTACTGAAATTCTTTGTAGATTTCATATTTTTGTTGGGTGTTTTGGTCATGAATTAAACCAGTTGTGAAGTGAATCGTTTTGCTTGGGGAAGTATGGGTACCATAGTGCTATTTATAGGCAAACAAGATTTTTAGGATGAGGATGATGTCTGTTCGATAGGCTTAGGCAGCTATGTAGTTTCCCTTCAGTAGCTGTTGTGCGTCTCTTCCATTGATATGAGGAGATTGAGGTGAAACAACATACAGGTTGATACAGACTTAATAATGCGGGTTGCAGAAGGGTAGAGAACGTGGTAGCTGTGCCATTAGGTTATAGTGATAGGCTAGCATGTGTAATTTTGTTGTAGACTACAGGTTTGTGCAAAATGGCATACACTGTATGTGATTGTTGTTTTCAAAAAGAATTTCATATCAGTTGTAAATATGCTTGGCAGCGAAATCTTGTACAGTAATATTTACATGTAAAGAAGTTGTCCTTCCTTTATTTTATTGTTCTTTTTTTTCTTGATTTGATTCGATACAATGATACATGCATGTGGAGGAACAGTTCCTCTCATGTTTTATTTTGTTTACTTTTATTTAAATTTGGTACTTTCTTTGTTGTTGAACATATTTGGTTGGATATTTTTTTTCTCTGTATCCTAGCTGTGAGCCTACCGTGGCTATTGGATTGTAATATCAAATGTGTAGATTTTATTTTCATATTGGCAGACAATGTTTGTAAATTTGTATAGCAAAATTTGAAATAAAATTTGTTTGTTATTTCACTGAGTGGTTTGTGCAACTTGACCTTTGTTGCCAAGTGCTGTCATTCAGTAGGATTTGTATATATTAAATTCACGTTTCTAAAAGTGTTCTCATTGGAAATGAACTCCTAGATTTCAGCTCGGCAAAGGATTTGGTAGTCTCTTCTTTGTTGTATATTTCTTTCTTGTTTTACTGTCTTTGAATTCATATGGACAATGATATAGGAATTCTTTGTATTCACATATTCTAGTTTTTAAGTTGATGCAACAACTTATTATTTATATCAACAAACGTTGTAAATTTTATACCGTTGGTGCATGTTACCGTCTACTATTACACATGAAATTCGAGCGTTATGAATTCGCATATATACGTACCAGTGAGAAAATATATTGATAAATAGGTTATAAAATAATATCGATAAATTATTCAATAAAATACCAAAACCATTACATTCAAAATACATAAATTATTATCGCCAGATACGCTTGCATGGAATAGTACAACACTTCAGGTTTTGCCAATATCGAATTAAAATTCCGCATCAAAAGATTCGAATCAACCGATATCGAAAATTTATATAAAAACATTATTAAATTTATTAAATAAACGTTATTGTTTATTAACGATTTTCATAGCGACTATTTTAAATTTTGAATTGAACATAACTAACAATCTATACATTGAAATCCCGAATTTTCTCTTTCATTATAAAATTATCATCAATTCGATCCTAACGTTTGTTGTTTCACGAAATTTCATCTTATATCGGATCCTATATCTTTAATTGAAATTCAAATCGAAAATTTCGAACTGCCTTGTCGTTTTCTAGCCCGTTTTAATTATATTATAAAATAACATTTGAACTCAAATTTAAATATTAAAATCAATAAATATTCTAATTAAAATATTTAAACAAAAATTAAATATTCAAATTAAAATGGCCAAAAATCCGGGTTGTTACAATCAATCTCAACAAACGTAATATAGTAAATTAGAAATTTTTGCAATCACTAATAATTTGATCATTACGGTGATAATAATAGCAATTAGGTGGTAACGTGATGTAACATACGTACACTAACAAATATGAATCAATAATAATTTAAATTAAGCCTTAAATAAAAAAAACTAAATATTAGGTTTAGGGAAATTACCTGATTTAGCAAGCTAGGAGGGTGGAGATGGGCCGCAGCTGCTCGTAGGTAGCATTGAAGGTGATTGAGTTGGCGGTTGGAGTGGCGGGAGTGTTAGAGTAGGTCGAGAAATGGTGTTTTGGAGGAGAAAAACGTTTGGGGAAGAAAGAATGAGCTTCAGGTCGCGGATTCTGAAAATTATCCAGAAAATTCTTAACCGCTTCCAATGGCCGTAAACGACACTTATTCCATCGGTTTCCAATGACTCCAGACGACTTGTTTTAAAATCAATGAGCTGTTGACGACCATTGGAATATGGGAATTGGAAGACACTGTAGTTCTAGTAGTGTTCCATATGTATATATCTATGTGTGTGTGTGTGTCTATATATATACATATATATTTATATTTATATGTATATATATATATAGAGAGAGAGATAGGAGTGTTCTAGTGCAACCCTTTTTTGTAGCACCCCATTTTCCCCTCAATAAGGACCACACATTTATATTAATTAAGTTATTGGAGGAGAGAGTTAGTGGAAGTAGAGAGAAATAAAAATATGTGGTGGAAATCAGGAAGCTATAGGGATGTTGCACTTTTTGGGGTTCTCTTGATCTTATCTCATGTATGTATGTATATACATGGAAATGTTCCACTGTACCTCTTAGGCTACACGTGAATCTCCCCCTGAATTCCAACCACTCATTCTGATTTTAATATTCACTATTTCTCTCTCTTGCCTCAAGCTTGTATTGACTGGTTGTGTCACTAACTTTCTAGATCAAGGCTTATCTTGATTGTTGTCTGAGGTTTTGTCCTTTCAATTTGCTCATACACTTGTGCTCCTATTTTTTATTAAAAAAATTCCTGTAGCTTGTTTCCATGTGCTAGCCGAGAAACATATTGAGGCCATGATCTGTATATACATCTTGGGGTGTTTTTCTACTTCTTATATATATACGAATTTTCTGAAGTGTTTTGTTGTGGTCAAGCGTATTTTCCTTAAAGCTTGATGTTTGTAGATATCCTTGTTTGGTCATGTGATATATTTGCACATACCGAATAATATTGGTTGTTGTTTGGAAAAACGTTTGGTTTTGTAGTTGATCCATGTTGTTGCTGATTTGATTCGATCTACATGTCATGTTTAACCGATCTCAGGGTAGTGTTTGTTTGCCGTAATCATGCTTGGATTTCATCATTTATTTCATATTCATTTGTACCATCACCTTTCTGTACCATGAAAGGTGAGTTCATCTGTAACAGCCCTCATTTTACGTATCGGAAGATCATAAAATATTTTTATTTTATTCCATGAGGGCTGGATCATTCTCATATTTTTTATATGTTGCTTATGGGGATGTGAGACATGTCCATAATTTTTACCAATATTTTTTTGACTATTTTTCCCCTGTCAGTCTTGTACATGGCATAACTTTTTGACTTAGGTCGAATCAAAGGGTGAGACCTATGCCATTGGAAAGGAAATGATGATTGCCTTTCCATAGAGTGGTTACATTAAAGATTTGGCTCACCGGTTTGGGGGAAATCGCTGTTTTAAGGTTTTTCAGCTGGCTGTTCAGGTTTTGAGAGCCCATTGGGCTGAATTGGGAAGGCCCATTAGTGGGTTGGTGGAAACTATAAATAGGGGGTGAGGGGTATGGAGAATAGGTTACTTCTCCCATTCTCTCATTTAGTGGTCTTGTGCTCCTCCTTCCTCTAAACATCTTTTCACCATTAAAAATCAAAATCTTAGGAGGGGAATCATAGATCTACACCATTAGAGCTATATCTACATCAGTTGAAGCAAGAATTCTTTGGATCAAGGGGTTTGCTGCGAAGTGCTTGCTGTCCGAAATCTTATTTCTACCATTTTTGCTTATTTTGGACAACCAGTGAGTAATTTACGTCTCTCACATGGATTCAGTGAAGTATACGAATGTTTGATCATGTTTTTAATCATATTAAAGGGTTTAAACATAAATCTACATCATTATAAGTCCATTTTCATATGAATCACCCTATGATCCCACTTAGTAAGTTTAAATCAATGATTCTATGTTATTTCATATGTTTAGGTAGGTTGGATTTATAGTTTTGTTCATATGATCATTCATTATGATTTTTGGAGTGATGTGCATGATTTGGTGAAAACTATTGTTTTCATGTTGTTCACGGATTCATATCGTGTTTTTAGTCACATATGATGAATTGGACAAGTTGGTTTCGTCGAATTTATCGTTCAGCGAAGTTTTGGTCGAAATTCGAGTTGTATTGGAGTGGTTTTGGGTCGTTCATGGTGGGTCGGTGGCACCATGGTGTGGGTTTCTTGGGAAACAAGATAGGAAGCCGGCTCGAGCGGGCCAAGGAGTGGGTCAAACGAGCGATCTTGGAGAAAAGAAGGGGTCGGTCATGCGTTCCTGGATGGTTGGCTCGGTCGAACGAGCCTGGAGAAGAATGGTTGGTCGAGTGAGCCCAGAGGAGAGGGTTCGGTCGAGCAAGTCCAAACTCCGGCAAGGGTCGGTCGCGCATAGGACTTGAGTGGGATGGAAACACAGGGTCGGTCGTGCAAAAGGTTGAGCGAGCCAGAAAGGGTTGAGTGCCTGATTGGTCGGCCAAGGCATGACGGGTCGGGTCGGTCAGTCTTATGGAGAATGGCCTGGTCTCGTGACGACTTGGTTCAAATGATGACTTGGTTGTTGAAATTGAACCTTATATTGATTGTTGTTCGGTTCAGCAATGTTGTAACTTCGACAAGAGTCCATATAAGGATGTTCAAAGTGATGTGATGTGTTCGTTAATTGGTTCAAAGCAACGAATGTGCAGACAACTCAAAAGACGTTGGGTTGTGGATAATGGTTACTCGAGTAGGACTTGAGTTTGGGAATAGTCGCTGGTGATGATGACTAAAGATGCGAAGGCCGAGAGATTATCGTTATCGTAAGTTCTAGCAGACTCAAAGCAGAGGTACTTTGGGTAGTCGTGAAGGGCCTCATGCCTTGAGTAGTCGTGAAGGGCCTAGTTGTCGAGATTTGAGAAGACAAACATACGAGTCATGATGGCGTATGGAGTTGTGCTTGAACTGGGGTTACCATTAGCCCTTGATATATGGCAGTCATGATGGGTCGTCATACGATTAACGATGGTTTCAAAGCAGGGGTGGCGGTGATAGCTAGAATCAATCATGGATGTTTGATTGCTCTGTTTGCACCATCTCACGTAGAGTGTCCAACGTCGAAGGAGATGTTCCTTAGGTGCTTGTCTGATATTGGTTTAGGCCTCTAGGGCTTGTGCTTGAGTGATGTTGAATTTGATTAGGATGGTTTACATGAGATATATAAAATTTGGATGTTATGGGTGCTTACCATGGTTGAATGGGTGTTCTGGTACCCATGGATTAATGGTTGAATTGTTTATCGTAAAGGCTATCACTGTCCTATGTGGGGAAGATAGGGTTGAGTTCTTCTCAGGTGTTGTGGGTAGATTAGTATGTTTATCTATCCATTCTCATATACTTCATTGTTGAAGTTTGTTAGCTGTTTCATCGCTCACTAAGACTGTTGTCTAACTCAAGGTTTTATGTTTCCTCTTATTACCTTGGGCCGTTCATCCGGTTGTGGATGGGAAGACTAAGTAGCAGGTGATGTGACGACCCTCCCAGCATCAACCAACAATTCTACTAAATGCGTTGTGCCAATGTCCAATTAGCACGGGACGGTCATCAAAAGAAAGGGATTTGAAACTATGAATCATCAAGAACCTGTAGTATACCTCACAACGCACGGAATAAAATATAATAGTAACATAACTTGATATAAAACAGGCGAGATAGTGCATAAGCTGAAAACTAAACCATATCCATCAGAGTAACAGAATCCAAAATACAGCTTATGATCCAAACCATTATTACAACTTCAAAATACTGTCTCTAAAGCAAAATAGAAAAGGTACACTACTAATGCCCAAAGTAGTGACCAACAACGCATAGGGAGAATACATGTAAATAGTACGTGGAAGCCTCCTGCTCGTCTCCGGACATTTACTCGTGCATAACCACCTAACCTGTCTCTAGTCTGCTCGTTTAGGAGTATCTAGAGTAATAATAAGAGACATAAAACTCCGGGTTAGACAAAAGTCTGGTATGAGCGATAGCAACAAAATAAAGCAATAACAGGTATAAATAATCATATCTGGACCTGGACCTGCAACCAAAGAGATAGCACAACAAGATGTACAATACTCTAAGGTAACACTAACATAAAGTGTAAAATGGAGGTGTGCATGTCATGATGATAGCAAACATCAAACATAACAACCATCCTCACACCTCTCACTCAGTGCGTAAAGCATATGGTATCCACCACTTTGATCACCATTACTATTGGAGCCATGACGGAGTCCCACCCCGTCTAACTATCACTACAACCACTTTACCGTTGGAGGCCCTGATGGAGTTCAACTCTATACAACCTCTGATCCCACACACTGGTCCATAGTCAATGCCCTCCTCTCAATAGTGAACCAAAGTTATAGATATCGATAACCCCTTTGCACACGTCCCGCAACAAAGCCCAACTTTAAAAGTTAACCCGTCGATCCCCATTTGGATCTTGAGCCATCGCTTCTCATATGAACTTCCTTTGCATCTCAAGTTTTAGTCGGATTGGAATTGATCTTCAAAAGAGTTTACGGTCATCTCGGGTTCAGAGTCGAACATACATATAGGGTCGAACGTACATATAGGGTCGAACATGCATATAGGGTCGAACAGACATATATGGTCGAAGATGCATATAGGGTCGAACATGCTTATAAGTTCAAACATGCATATAGGGTCGAATGGACATATAAGGTCGAACGTGCATATAGGGTCGAATAAGCATATAGGGTTGAACTGAACTATAGGGTCGAACGTACATATAGGGTCGAACATGAAACCTGCACCACATTCCAGTAAACCATTTTTTGCCTCTCGATGGCATTTTCGACCATTCTAACTTTACTACGTAATCGTAGATTATACCAAACAGTAGTAACAACATATGGAATCAACCAAAAACATTGAAACATCAATCACATGTGTTATTTAGGATCAAACATACCCAAATCCATAGTTTTCCCCTTAATCCCCTAAATTCCGGGATTACCAAAATTAACCATATTAACCCAAATTCATATCAGTTTCACAAAATAATATTTTAGAATTTCTATATATATTTCCATATTTTTTTTGAATCATAATTTTGCTAATTATCACTAATCACCGCTAATTAGCCATAATTAGTGAATAAACATGCTAACCACTCACCTTATCCACAAATGAAATCTTAGATCTGAAACTTTACTATTATGACATGGATCTCTATGTATTGCAGTAGCTCCAACCCTAATTTGTTGCTAATTTGACTTGATTTGGTGTAGTTTTGCTTGATTAGTGATAAAAAGGTGATTAGGGAGTGATTTAGAAGATGAAGGCCATTGCTAGGGTTAGAGGAATGTTTGTGGCGGCTGAGAAAATGAAAAGGAATCATTCTCAAACTCCTTTCAGCCCTCACATAACCTTAATCCCGAAATGGTTTATGTGTCTAGCTGCTAATCACCCTATTAAGCCCGATTAAGCTGTTTTTCATCTTCCAAACCTTGTTTCAGCCGTATCTCCCAAATGGTAAGTCCGTTTGATTAATATGACCAATCTACGGAAAGGTAAACTATCATGTGAATCCAATAGAAGTGGTTTTTAGTCAAGACTCCTTACCAATCAAAAGTTATAGGCAAAACAAGATTCGCTAGGGGTAAAACGGTCATTTAAATTCGGCAAAAATCTTGAATGTGGGAAATGACCCCAATAGTCGTTTTCCAAAGTTACAAGACCATATGACTTCGTATGAAAATAAATTAAATATTCTATGATCCTCCGATACGTAGAATGCGGGTCGTTACACTCTCCCTCCCTTAAAAAAATTTCGCCCCCGAATTTCCGTAACCAAGAAACATACAATGGTGTCTTGCATTCCTATCAACCATTTACAAATAATCAAACATACGCAATAACACAACAAGCTTATCCTAGCACGTGGTTTAATAACAAGCGAATAACTATATCGCGATTTAAAATCTTACCAGACAAAGAGTTCTGGCTATGACTTCCTTATGCTCTCCTCTGTTTCCCAAGTACAGTCATTCTCATTATCTTTCCCACTAGACCTTGACTAGTTCCACCGTCTTCCTTCGAAGTTGTTTCATATCGTGTCCGACAATACACATCGTCATGCGGCTCCCAACTGCCTCAGATTCTACCTCGATACCATCCAACTGATCTGGTGAAATAATCATATCAGAATCGTGCACAAACTTCCTTAACTGGGAAACATGAAATACGTCATGAACTCCAGCCATCTAGTCAAACAATCCAATTTTATACGCTATTTTCCTTACTTGTTCGAGAACTGAAAATGGACCAACAAACCTTGGTGCTAACTTAACTCTCCTACCAAATCAAATTACACTCTTTAATGGAGAAATCTTGATGAATACCAAGTCACCAACGGAGAATTTCAAATCTCTTCGCCTTTTATCAGCATAACTCTTCTGCCTATCTTGGGCAGCCTTCATTCGCTGTTGAATAACCTTGATCTTATTTGAAGTTTCTCTTATTACATCTGGCCCAAGCACAAATTTCTCACTGGTTTCTAACCAACATGCTGGTGAGTTGCACGGTCTTCCGTACAAAGCTTCAAATGGAGCCATACTAATACTGGACTGATAATTATTATTATATGCGAACTCAACTAGATGCAAATGGTCATCCCTTGAACCTCCAAAATCCAATATACAAGCCCTCAAGAGATCCTCTAATACATGATTCACCCTCTCTGTTTGACCATCGGTTTGAGGATGGTACGCGGTACTGAGATGTAATTTTGACCTTAAAGCCTCTTGTAAGCTCTTTTAAAACCCACTAGTAAATAATGGATCGCGATCACTCACAATACCTTTAGGTACTCCATGAAATCTCACTATCCATTTCATATACAGTTCTGCTAACTTAGTTGCCGTTCTATTCGATTTCACCAGTATAAACCTTGCACTTTTGGTCAATCGATTCACAATCACCCAAATACTATCATGACCCGATCTAGTCCTTGGTAAACCATCAATAAAATCCATTGAGACTTGTTCCCATTTCCATTCGGGAATTTCCAATGGTTGCAGCAAACCACTAGGCTTCTTTTGCTCGGCTTTAACTAACTGGCAATTAATGCACTTGGATATAAAGTTCCCAACGTCTCTCTTCATCCCTTCCCAGTAGTAGGTCTGCTTCATGTCTCGATACATCTTGTTACCACCGAAATGTATAGTCAGTTTTGAGTGATGACACTCTCTAAGCACTTCATCTCTCAATCCATTAATGTTGGGTATAACTAATTTCCCATTCTTTCAAAGCCATCCTTCTCGATCAAGTCCAACTTGTTCATCTCCTCACCATCGGTACCCATCTCCACCTTGGAGATGATTTCCTGTAGGTTAGGATCATCCCTCTGACTGGAGCTGATCCGCCCAATCAAAGTCGGTCTAATCATCAAACTTGCTAACATTTCTGGATCCAATTCGCACTTAGGTCTGAAATCATATCCCGTGATATATTGCAGTTGCTTCCATTAAAGAAACATAGCCCTTAAACTGGCATGTCTCCTGCTCATTGCATCAGCCATCGCATTAACTTTCCTGGGTGTATATGCGATATTGAAATCATTTAAGGCCATGAACTCTAACCATCACTGCTAATGAAGATCTAAATCCTTTTGAGAGAAAAGATACTTTAACGACTTATGATCGATAAACAACTCAAATCTTTCTCCCAAAAGATAATGTCTTCACGTCTTTAACGCGAACACAATCGCTGCCAATTCCAGATCATCGATAGGATATCTTTTCTTATGCGGTTTCAGTTGCCGAATAGCATAAGCTATAACCCTACCTCCTTGCATCAATACAACACCTAGTCTGGTACCACAAGCATCCATATATACCATCATCTCTTCGTTCCCCTTAGTAATAACTAACACTGGTGCGCATGCTAACTTCTCCTTTAGGCTCTTAAATGCATTCTCACACCTTCCGTCCTAAGCAAAAGCTTGATTCTTCTTGGTCAACTGAGTTAACGGTGCCACTATCTTGGAGAAGTATTAGATAAGCTTACGATAATATCCAGCTAACCCCAAGAAACTTCTCACGTCTGTTGCATTCTTAGGCGTAGACCAATCTTGCACCGTAGCCACCTTCGCAGGGTCCACGACAATACCATTCTCTGAAACAACCAGGCCCAATAACCTCACTTCCCTCCTCCAGAAGTGACATTTAGAAAATTTAACTTTCAATTGGTTTTTCCTCAACACCTCCATCACTATTCTCAAATGTTCCTTGTGTTCTTCCTCTATCCTCGAATAAACTAAGATATCGTCCACGAACACAAGAATAAAGTTATTCAATTGACCCCTGAATACCCTATTCATAATATTCACAAATATGTTGGTGTATTGGTCAACCCGAATGGCATGACCAACCACTCATAGAATCCAGACGGCGTCGGAAATGCCGTTTTAGGTATACTCTCAGCTGCTACTCGGAGCTGATGAAAACCTATCATGAGATTTAACTGGGAAAACACTCTCGCTCTATTCAACTGATCAAACAAATCATCTATCCATGGAAGAGGATACTTATTCTTCCTCGTCACCTTATTCAACTCGAGGTAGTCCACAAACAATCGAAGGGAACCATCGACCTTGGTAGCAAATACAACTGGTGCTCCCCACTCGGAAACACTTCCTTGGATAAATCCCTTCTTCAAAAGATCGCTTACTTCCACCCCGAGTTCTCGCTGCTCCCTTGGCGCCATACGATGAAGAGGCATCACTATTGGCCTGACATCTTTCACTAAATCAATACGGAACTCGATCTCTCGGTGTGGTGAAAGTCCGGTCAATTCCCCGAAGATGTCCGGGTATTCGCTAGCAATAGGCAGATGTAACAACTCATCATGCAGGATGTCGAGGGAATTTAGAAAACTAGCCATCACCTCATCATTAGATAGGCAACCAAATAGTACCGTCCGCCCATCTTCTGCTCTAATGGTCATCGAAGACCCCTCACAGTCTACCACCACCCCAAAATAATGCCAAACCCGGTAAAGCCCAAAACAATGCAATCACAAACAAACATGCATCCATGACTCGATAAGACCAAATTACAACAAATCATACTAAGGCTAGTCGAACCACCGATCAGGTTCGTCACAACTAAAGGTCTATAGACAATCTCGAGTTCCAATCCCAACCTATCTACCAGGTCACTAGATACGAAGGAATGGGAAGCCCCATTATCAAACAATACTCGAACAGGAACATCATAAATGGAAAGCATACCTTGAATGACGACACCCTTTCTTTTCTCCACTGCAGTTGGGGAATTCAACGAAGAAGGAACAACATTGATCGTATATGCTTTCACAATCTGCTTCTCTTTAAGAGGTTGTGGACATTTATCCTTGTGATATCCCACTTGGCCACAGTTGAAGCACTTCCTGTCGGCTGGCTTTGCTCAACAATCTTTTGCATAGTGACCCTTCTTTACACAGCTAAAGCACTCGATATCATTCTTATTCTTCTGACCATCCTTTGTTTGGTTCTGTTTCCTCTCATTCTAGGGATTATTCTTGCCTCCACCACTTTCCTGCGGCTTTGGCTCCTCTGCAGCTATAATAGCAACCTCGGTGTTTGACTTAGGGTAAAGGCTCTCTGATCTCAATGCTTTCCCCACAATAGATTCGAATGTTTCATCGATGTGGTTTACAAGTCTTTCCCCCAAGTACTCATCTAAGCCAGTTATGAACTTTTCATTCTTCTTCTCGGCAGTATCGATAAGAGCTAATCCATACTTCGATTAAGTATCGAATTCGGCAATAAATTCCGAGATTGCCCTAGCATTCTGTCTAAGCTCCAAAAATTTCCTAAACAATTCTGATTTCTAAGCTGGTGGAATAAACTTGCCACTGAAGCGAGTCTTAAACTGATTCCAAGTAACTTGGTCCACGGGAGCAGCTGCTTTAATAGCATTCCATCAATTCATAGCCCATCCTTGAAGTTGACGCGATGCTAACTTTCTTTTCATTGCATTATCGATTCCCAAATCCTCGAAGATGTGCTCACAACTATCAAGCCAATCTTGAACATCCGTAGCCGATTCCATTCTGTGGAACGGCTTTCCACCAAGATTAGCATAATCCTTGCTGAGCTTGGCGAAATCGGCTCTAGGCACCTGCACTACTGCACCACCACCATTAGCAGCATTAGGAACTGCTCCCTGAGCGTCCCTAAGCATCTCTCGCATGAAGGCAGTAAACATCGTCCTCATATCATGGACATTCTCATTATTGGATCCTAAACCCATACTCCTCGTATTTCGACTCATCGTTCAATCTGTAAAGAGAAAACGATTAACCATCTCCTTAGTGGTACCAGTGCAGTGCGACTTCATCCTTAGATATACTAATAATATATATAGTTTATGAAAACCAAAATATCACAAATACGCGCTCTCATATACGTATACTATCTCTCCCTGATGTCTTCCCCTAGGTTAAACTATGCAACCTAGGCTCTAATACCAAGTGTGACGTCCCGCCCCGCACCAGCCAACATTTCCCGTGAATTGTGCCGTGCCGATGCCCGACTAGCACGGGATGGTCATAAAAAAAGGATTTGAAACTATGAATCATAAAGATCTTGTAGTATATCTCACAGCGCATGGAATAAAATATAATAGTAACATAACTTGATATAAAACAGGCGAGACCGTGCATAAGCTGAAAACTAAACCACATCCATCACAGTAGCAGAATCCAAAATACAGCTTATGATCCAAACCGTTATTACAACTTCAAAATACTGCCTCTAAAGCAAAATAGAAAAGGTACACTACTAATGTCCAAAGTAGTTACCAACAACAAAACATGAAGAATATCTGTAAATAGTACGTGGAAGCCTCCTGCTCGTCTCCGGACCGTTACTCATGCATAACCACCTATCATGTCTCTAGTCTGCTTGGTTAGGAGCAACCAGAGTAATAAGAAGAGACATAAAACTCCGGTTCAGACAAAAATCTGGTATGAGCGATAACAGCAAAATAAAGCAATAACAGGTATAAATAATCATACCTGAACCTGGACGTGCAACCAAAGATTTAGCACAATAAGATGTACAGTACTCTAAGGTAACACTAACATAAAGTGTAAAATGGGAGTGTGCATATCATGTGATAGCAAACATCAAACGTAGCAATCATCCTCAAATCTCTCACTCTATGCGTAAAGCATACGATATCCACCACTTTGATCACCAGAACTATTGGGGCCATGACGGAGTCCCACCCCGTCCAACTATCACTACGACCACTTTTCCCTTGGAGGCCCTAATGGAGTTCGACTCCATACAACCTCTGACCCCACAACACTGGTCCATAGTCAATGCCCCCTCTCAATAGTGAACCAAAGTTATAGATATTGATAACCCCTTTGCACACGTCCCACAGCAAAGTCAGCTTAAGAAGTTAACCCATTGGTCCCCATTTGGATCTTGAGCCATCACTTTTCATATGAACTTCCTTTGCATCTCGGGTTTTGGTCGGATTGGAATTGATCTTCAAAAGAGTTTACGATCATCTCGGGTTCAGAGTTGAACATACATATAGGGTCAAACGTACATATAGGGTCGAACATGCATATAGTGTCGAACACATATAGGGTCGAACATGCATATAGGGTCGAACATGCATATAGGGTCGAACATACATATAGGGTCGAACGGACATATAAGGTTGAACATGCATATAGGGTCGAACGTACATATAGGGTCGAACGTACATATAGGATCGAACGTACATATAGGGTTGAACATAAAACCTGCACTTCTTTACTACAAACCGTTTTTCGCCTCTCGACGGCGTTTTCAACCATTCTAACTTTACTACGCAATAGTAGATCATACCAAACAGTAGTAACAACATATGGAGTCAACCAAAAACATTGAAACATTAATCACATGTGTTATTTAGGATCAAACATACCCAAATCCATAGTTTTCCCCTTAATCCCCTAAATTCCGGGATTAGCAAACTTAATCTAAATTAACCTAAATTTATATCAGTGACACAAAATAATATTTTAGAATTTCTTCATATTTTTCTGAATCATAATTTCGTTAATTATCACTAATCACCCATAATTAGCCATAATTAGTGAATAAACATGCTAACCGCTCACCTTAGCCACAAATGAAATCTTAGATCTGAAACTTTACTGTTATGCCACGGATCTCTATGTATTGTAGCAGCTCAAACCCTGATTTGGTGCTAATTTGACTTGATTTGGTGTAGTTTTGCTTGATTATGATAAAAAGGTGATTAGGAAGTGATTTAGAAGATGGAGGCCACTGCTAGGGTTAGTGGAATGTTTGTGGTGGCTAAGAAAATGAAAAGGAATCATTCTCTAACTCCTTTCAGCCCTCCTATAACCCTAATTTCGAAATGGGTTATGGGTCTAGCTGCTAATCACCCTATTAAGCCCGATTAAGCTGTTTTTCATCTTCCAAACCTTATTTCAGTCATATTTCCCAAACAATAAGTCCGTTTGATTAATGTGACCACTCTATGGAAAGGTAAACCATCATCCTATTCCAATGGAAGTGGTTTTAGGTCAAAACTTCTTATCAATCAAAAGTTATAGGCGAAACAAGATTCGCCAGGGGCATAAGGTAATTTAAAATTCGGTAAAAATCGTGAATGTGGGAAATGACCTCAATAGTCGTTTCCCAAAGTTACATGACGATACAACTTCGTATAAAAATAAAATAAATATTCCACGATCCTTCGATATGTAAAATGTAGGTCGTTACAGGTGATTAGCGAGGACGATGTTGCTGTGCGAAGGCGAGCTGGAGGCTTACATACCAGATTTATTACTATGTAGTATTTGGATTTCCGCTATTTGTTATTCTTTGAGTGCTGTAGTGAGGAAATTTATATAAACACTATTTCCAAGTGTATGTATATTACTTTCTGGTTATTATGAAAGTCTAGTATTTCCTACTTCACTATTACTGTTCCATTATATTTTATTTTTGCACTGTGAGTTATGACAGCTTTCGATGTGTTTACCTACTCTTATGATTGTCCATGGTAGCCTGGCACACCTTTCAGCGCATTATTCCTCTTGTTTAGTGCACGGGCTGTGAGCGGTCGTTACATTTGGTATCAGAGCTCTGGTTAACGATTTTAGCCAAAGTTCAAAGACATAATTACATATGAGAGACATATTTGTAGATTTTAGTTGGATGCTTACTATATATATTAGCATATATTAGTAACAGTTGTTTTCCTTTAGTAGTTTTTTGTAACAACTCGAATTCAAACAAACCGAATTTTGTTTTCAAAAATTCCAATCTATCGAAATTCGGATTGATTTGCACTGGTATCCTGCAGAAAAGACAGAGACATAAAATATGTCAGAGCTCAGAAAACATCTCACAGCGGAATGGAAAAAATATGTATACTCAAAGTATATCCTTACCGTATTAATAATACTTCTTAACCTGTATCCAAAGCTATCATGTCTTTGCCACAAATCTAACCTACGAGTATGTTATAAGGAGGGGGTCAAAATACAAGTTTTGGTGAATAAATTTAAATTATACACTTTGGATAATCCTACATATACCGTTCAATCATATTTTTCTTATTTATTAGGTATCTTGGGTTAACAACACTCAAGGCTTACACACACGTCGCGCCCATTTACTTCCTAGTGGATTAACCTAATGCGGTATATATGTAGCTACCCCTAATATTAAGGTACACCCCATGGTCACCTACTCGCACGGTATCCACCATAACACCATCGAAATATATACAGTCCCTCATCCTACGTCGTAGTGACGTACGAATATCTATATAACACTATTACATTCCGCATATATCTATCATTACTATGCTACGTAAGCGTAAGAACTGCCACCTTCGGTCGAATCAGATTCATATTAGAGTAATGCCCTCAAGTCTACGATAGACCACCTAGAGCCGAGATGCATGTATTTAGACTGTCCCACATTCATATCGTCGGTTGTAGCCTGATGCCATAACCGCACGTCCTCTAATGTGCACTGAGTTCCGTGGCAGGGCGATACAATAAACACGGGACTCGGTCGAGAGCTTTTCCATATTTGTACAGGCCCGTCTCTAAGAGCCTCTATATAAAGATATACACAGGGTCTATTTTCACGGTGGCTATGGCCCTACCCCGACCCCTCCCTCAACTAGTAAAGACTACAAGAGCTAAACGACCACCCTAAGAAAAACAATCTAAACATCCATTTGGCATCTTCCCTCAACCACCGTACCCCAATAGTGAAAAGTGAATGGTCTATTGGTTTTAGCTCTAGTCTTTTCGCATCCCACTGGTGCCGATGACGAGTATCCGAGATCTACTATCCTTGTTGGTCGTGATCCTTCGCCTCCCCAGTGAGGCAACCGCTGAATCACCCTGGTTTCACCGCGTCACAACATTCTAACTGCGTAACTACTTCCGCAGTCAAGGCCCACCCACCTAGTAGTTACGCGCAGACCCGACCTTTGCGAGCACAGCCTAAAACATCTGCCACTGCACCTAGGGGCACCTTACGTACCTCAGGAAGCCGCATTCGTCCCCTTTCAGTCCTTTGGAGCCGTCAGAACAATTAGATGAATGTATGCTCCCCTCATGCCTTATAACACCATGATGATCTACCCCGTTGGGTTATTCACCCTCAAACGTGCGGACTGGTCCAAGCGCCTCAGTTTAATATGTTGTTAGACCCTATGTCTAAACATTCTTTTACGCACTTGCCTTACCTCACCAGGTTTCCATTTAACTTGGTTATTCTCGTTCATATTGAATTCTTAATCAAGTTAACTAGTTCCTCTTGCTTATTAATTTCAGTAATATAACTTAACCCATTTAAGTTTATTAATAAGCCCACAACATATTATTCTCAAGGTTGTGGTCCAAGGTCTGTAATCGACACCCCGTTGGGTTTTTCACCCTCAAACGTGCGGACTGGTCCAAGCGCCTCAGTTTAATATGTTGTTAGACCCTATGTCTAAACATTCTTTTACGCGCTTGCCTTACCTCATCAGGTTTCCATTTAACTTGGTTATTCTCGTTCATATTGAATTCTTAATCAAGTTAACCAGTTCCTCTTGCTTATTAATTTCAGTAATATAACTTAACCCATTTAAGTTTATTAATAAGCCCACAACATATTATTCTCAAGGTTGTGGTCCAAGGTCTGTAATCGACAATCCCTTTTATTTTCTTATTTGATTTCATCACTGCAATAACATGTTTTACTTAATATGTAATTAAGTATATCTCAATTCACATGTTTTCTTGTTTAACATGTCAGTCATTATTTATGATTAAATATAACTTATTTCATAAGTTTTCCTCATTCTTTCTTATTCAATCATAATTCCATTTTACACCATCACTACGACTTATCGTAGTTTATTTATTAACTTAGTTCTCTTAACTAAGGTCCGTTAATAAGTTTCTCTACCCATTTATTATAACCTATGTTATAATTTCCTCTTGTCCCTAGGACAAGTCCAAACATGTTATTCTTATCAGCGGGTTTCAGACTTCTAAGTTTACAGATTACTTAATTTATAATTTAGTACAACTCATTATATTCCATATATCTTTCCCCTTTTCTTAAATGGCTTCAGATTTTTACCCATTTACTGATTATATAATTTACAACTAAGTGTCCCTTATCTCATTTCACCAGTTATCCCATCTCCTCACTAGTTTATTATAACCTAAGTTACATCTTCACTTGTCCCTAGGACAAGTCTACCTATTATACAACATTTTCATTATTGTATTAATTTATAAAAGGTTATTATCATCCACCATTTAAACCATTATTCTTTATTCACTGTAATGTATATTCCTTATTATATTAACGAAAACACTTCATGCACCTTATCAGTTTGATAGAAGGAATCAGTGATTTATATTCATAACGTATTCCCATCTAAATCCGTGGTAGCAAGTAATTTCTTTACTTTTCTTTATTTACTAGTGGCTTACTTGCAACAACATTCTAAGAACTAGGTCATTTAGGTAAATACATCATTTTTCCTTCGCATCACACTAACTCAGTCCATTATATCTCTTCCTTTCTTATTTTCTGAGTTAGACATTTAATTACCATCTTTTCCATTTATTATTAACTTGTTATATACATATATTTATACCAGTACACGTGCACGCCCGATGGGCGTGTGCATAGATTTATTTGACCAAAGCTGGAAATGATGTACAAAGAGGGCAGTCACAACACGCTGAGTGTACAAATTTAGGATACCGCAAAAATAAAAATAAAAACGAAACAGAATACAACAACAAAAATGGACGTGATGTAGACGAATATATAAACATGTGTTTGATTGGTCTTTACCCACGAAGCTTGCGATATCCGAAACTGATGTGATGCATGCATACGTATGCATAAAAATTATTGGGTTTATACTACTTTGTTAATTACTGGAATATATGCAAAGAAATGTATGAACTCGTGTACATATTAGAAAACATAAAAGGTTAAAAGAAGACACTTCCACCATGGAGAAAATGGCCCAAGCCATTCTTTAAAAATCATACAACATTTGTTTCGTTGACATTCCCTCCCCTGCTTGCTACTCCTATCATTCTCTATCCATTCTAACTCTTCCAACCCACTCACGAGTATCCCTCTCCAGTCCCTCACTGACTTTACATTTATTGCCTTGTCAGGTTTCAAGCTCCTAAACTCCCATCAGATGTTGCTGCCCTTCCTTATGCTATAGGTGTGCAGGTCATTCCAGTGCAAACGCAAATGGCACCATCAGATTTGGTTGTAACACCGTAAAAAAAGATCTATGAAACTTAATTTAAGTAACCAACAATATTAGGGCTAAAATTTGACATGAAAATGTTGCAATGCAATGTATAGCATAAAGTCTGAACAATCGGCTTGTAGAGAAATAAAATTTGACCGGCTCAAAAGTTTTATTTGAAACAAAGTTTTTCTTTTTTGAGGAACAAATTATTTTAGATTTTTGCTCACGAACAAATAGACAAATGAGGCTATATTGTTCAAAATGTTGATTGCTAAAATATGAGTTCTAAATGATAATTATTGGTGCTAAAGAATGTTTTATCATAGCATGTAAACATTCTCTGTTTCTAAATCTCTCATTCGCATGCCCTTATTGGACCATCTAGAAAAGTAAGTAAAAATAAAAAAAACATGCAACATAATGATATCTTAAGCTTATATCAATCTATCCATTTTAGCAGCCAAGGTTTCTTTTTAAGTTGGTTAAGGAAGCTAATAATTTTGACTATTTGGATTATTGGCCTTAACATAATCATTGAGATCAAATTGATATACACTGGGTAAATGGTGAGTCTTCAATATAACTAATAACAATCAATAGTGTAAACCATTGTTCTCAGTAAAGGAAGACCCCAGCAGTACCAATTCCCTTCTCAGGTGATTTGTAACCATCATGTAAACCACTTTTCATACAATACACAGTGTCAATATTTGAAATATCAATTATAATTGGACCCTGTAATACCTATTTTCTTCTCAAGTGATTTACAAAGCACTTAGTATTAAGTACCTTCAAAAGAATCCAAAACAGAAGATCCACGCATGAATAACTTATCAGTAATGCGAGGTCCTCTTCCTTGGCAATGGCCTGTTTTGCCATTACCTCACTTTCCTTCTCATAGCCTTTCTGTTGAAATAATTAAATCATTTCATATTTAGCTATGCATGACAACCCATAATATGCACAATAAAGCTAGAAAGATATAGGAGAAAAAAACGAAGCAAGGAGTTTTTAAAATGAGCTCAGAGGAAAAAATTGTTGTTAATATCTGAAAAATCACGTAGAGAAAAAGAAGACAGTATCGACCATTTCAAGAGATTCAAGGACATAAATCACCTTTGAAATTGAAATCAAATAGCCTACAGATATGAAGAACTTAACTGACTTCTACTATTTCAAGAATGCATATCCATAAAAATTGCTTAACTACATTTAGTAAACATGGTTTTTTGTGTTTTATTAAACTTGCATGATTTTGAGTAATACAATGTTATGTGAAATTTGAACTTTATACATAAACATATAACATATGGTCACTGTGAATTCAACGTCTGACATTAGTACTTTACAATATATATGCATCATATGAACAATATTGCCTACATATATAAAAAACTTAATAGACTTCTACTAATTCAAGAATGCATATCCATAAAAAATGCTTAACTACATTCCGTAAACATAGTTATTTGTGATTTATTAAACTTGCATGATTTTGAATAATATTTTATTTATAAAATAATAACAAAATCGGTAAAATTAAAAATACTTCTTCCTTTCAACCGTGAGTCTTATCGGTTTAACTTGTTTATATAATTGGTAAAAGGGTAACTAAAAGATAAACAATAAATGAAATAATAAATGAACTAATGAACTGCGCATTGATCATTTTTGTCCAGCATTTTTAAAACTACAAACATAAATTGTACTTATTTCTCAAAGATCCAAATTCTTATTCACTTCTCGTACATCAAAGAAAATAGAGGATAAATGCACAAAACAAAACGATTTAATCACACTCTTGCTTACTCTGCAATCTTGCCGCAATTACTATCTATCCTTAGCTTCTTTGTAGCCCCAACAATCAACATTTATCACTGCAAATAAAGTACAATGATATTATGAGCAAATAAGTTGATATAATTACTTATACAAAATAAAATTCGATTGAACTAATGTGTGAAAGAGATCAATTTTTTTTGTACCATGATATATTGTTCAAACAAAAATATAATCACAAAATGCACCTGAATTTGATAATTTATCGCAGAATGAAGCATCATTGACTATCACACATTTTAAGATCAGCATTTCATCTCGGATAGCTTCTTTTGCTGTTGAAAATTTTAAAATCATGGTTTTATATTTGTCATAAAGCATAAATGCAATTTAATAGAAAGTAAGACTCATAGTTCAAATCAAAAAACATAAATCAAACCTGAACTAACAACACCAACCACTTTTACTCTAATTCTTCACTTTTTCGAAGAAGCTCGCCATCTGTTTTCGAATGAATAGTTTTCAATTTTATCAGATCTAGGAAACTGACTTGAAATGTAAGTGTGTCGCCATGGATTTGTTGGAAAAGTAATAAAACATGATTTTAGGTGGAGTCGAATTAGAATGAGGGACGGTTGAAAAGTTTGGGAATGAATGAGAAAAGAGAGTTGAGAAAGTGGCTGAGAGAAATGAGAACATTAGTTATACAATCGGCAGCTGTAACACCTAGTTGAAGAAAAGATATGTTCATCGAATCAGTATTTTGAACAACCTATAAATTGCACTATCCTAAGAAATGCTCAAATATGTGAACTTAAAATAATTTTGGTTTCATTTTTGGGCTGTCTCATGCATATTTTTTCCCCTTTTGACTGTTGGTTGGTTTATACTTTAAGTTTACTCATTTGACATTTAACCTGTATGCCGCGATCATTTTTTAATGTAAAACATGCTAATGTTGTAATTATGTTATTTGATGACTAATGATAAAATGTTGCTATTTTGAAACTATAAATTTGGTAAGGTCTGATATTTCATCCCTTTACTTGGCATACATAAAGGAAGAAACCATATTCTCAATTCGCGGTTGTAGTCTTCAGACTATAGAATCTCTGCAGCTCACTGCAGAAACAGTACTACTTACTGTTTTAATAAAGTGCGATAACAATGTTAAAAAAAGCTGCAAAGTGGTTACTTTTCAAACATCAAAAATGAAATAAATGTTGACATATCACTCACTATTTTTATGTGTTAATAAAAATAAACTAACTGACTAAAAGGTAGGTAGGTCGGATGAAAATGGGGACTGCTATTTTACATAATGGAAAATATGTGTAATATCTCTATGATTTGTTAATATAGACTATGTTTGAAATATAAAAATGGTTCTTGAACAATATAGTGAAATTACTGAGAATTAAAACTGAAATGAAAACTACATGTAAAATATCAAATTTAAAATAAATCTTCTGCGTGAGCTTAGCAATTGATGAATTTAGTCAAACATCAGTACCTCAAAACTATAGTAACAATTGTCCAACTGAGTAATGCATAGTTTTACAGTGCTCTACACTCTGCAGTAAGTATTAATGCAGTAAGTATTAATGGTTCTTGCTGCAAAAGCACCATTAAATTTCTACCCAAAAAGAAAAAAAAAAGAGCAAAGACGATACTTATATTTGAATCAAGCAATCATTCATTAATAATTACCAAAACATTGAATTTCTGGACTGGCCAGAGATGAATAAGTGCAACACTTTCATTGTCGTACATATCATCCAGGAATCACCCAATCCTGTAGAAGTTAAATGATTAGAAACAGAAAATTAAAGAAGGAAAAATATTCACCCAAAATAGCAAAGACAGTGATGAAATAAGTAAAAAAAATTTGGTGGTTTTACAAATGAAGCAAACCTCTCCTTAGGGATCAACAATCAGAAAAAGATGAGAATGAGCCTACAACTGGAAACAAATGAATTCCATTTAAGTTGCACCTTATCTTCGTGTCCCTGATGTAATTAAGGTTTGGCGGTTGTAACAACATATTACCGCATAAAAAAGAAGTCTCGTGCTTTCCATGAAATCAAAAAGCCACATTTGCAGTTGTAATGATCCTGAAAAAAAATGCTCATTAAACTAACAGAATCAAGCGGAAAACAAACTAGAGGTAGTTGAACCATTGATACCTTATTCATGAAAAATCTGCTTTGTAATGATGAGAAACACATCAATCTTTCATACAGTTTTAGTTCCAGATACGGCAACAGACAGAAAGCGAGAATAGAAATCATGGATCGCATACCAATTTTTTAACCTGCAGTCAAAAAACAAACTTTTATTTGATGGTGTCGTACATAATTAAAATAGCAAATCAGTAAAAGCAAATCCCAATTGAACGATTGAAAATCAAATCAAAAAATTTACATACTAATATCCAACTTACTGAGGTCAGACACTCAATTATGAAGTGCGTTTCCATTTGAACATAGCCAGTCCAGTCTCCTATAACTGTCTGTCTTGTTGACCTGATTGGAACTCATGTGGATGAAATACAGACCATAGGCAGTTAAGATCTGGAAGAAAGTTCGATTTGTGTGAGTAGAAGTGCACAGTAATCACTACAAGCATTGAGTTCCTCGGAATGGATTGGATTTCACTCAACCCATGGTTGGGAACTGATGATTGATTCGATCTACAATGATTTTGGATTGGCTCATAATGAGCAAATTATATCTGGTCTTGTTTCCACTTTTCCAGTTATTCTAGATACAATTGTGAAATATTGAATCTTCCGTTTTTTAAATCGCGTATCTCCTTCGCTTGTAGTCATTTATCATTCAATGAATGAATGATAAACTTATTTGATATCATTCTTTATACTTTTCAAGGCCTTCGTCCTGTTTTCGTCAAATTTTTTCAGTACAATGGCAGACTCGTGGATAGGGAACTATACTAGCTACCTATCTAATTTATTGTAGAAATTCCGGCTGACATCTCTGCTTCAGCTGCGCTACCTCCCAGAGGAAATATACGCCTCCCCTGCCCCGCCTACCTGCCTGGCTGCTCCACCATCTTTGTTGAGTTCCCTAGTAGCGAGAAGGGTTTACCTGGCTAACTTGTAAGTGGAAGATCTTGCATCAGCTAAAGATGTTCGAGAAGATTCCCATCCAGACCTTATTGGAACTGTATCCCCGACCAGTATAAACATTGGTGGACCACGACTTCTGTGAATTATATCACTACTTCATTCCTACATTTATGTATTTGTTGGAACAATACCCCGGGAAAGACTGATTTGAGGATGACGAATTAGTGGATTTGCTCGCTTTATTCCTTCCCGTCCTTCGGTTAGTACGGTGGAATTTTTACTTTTTAGGAAGTGTTGGAACAGGGGAACTGTTTTGCAATTTCTACAAGACCTAGGACCCAACTTAATAAGTATCTTATCGGAAACTTAAAACAAAGAAAAAAATTAAGAAAAAGAAATCAATCAAAAAAGGGCGAGTCAAGTGATACAAAAAGAACTCTGTTCTTTGTTAGTCCTATCTATAAGAGGAGAGCATATGAAAAATGTAACTGATTCTTTCGTTTCCTTAGGCCACTGGCCATCTGCCGGGAGTTTCGGGTTTAATACCGATATTTTAGCAACAAATCTAATAAATCTAAGTGTAGTGCTTGGTGTATTGATTTTTTTTGGAAAGGGAGTGTGTGCGAGTTGTATATTTCAAGAATAGGTTGGACCCAACCGGCTGCACTTTATTTGTTTGTGTTATTTATATACATATTTTTTTTAGAATAAGATAAATAGGAAAAAAGTGTACAATCTCG
Organism: Allium sativum; assembly: GCA_030737875.1. Classification (NCBI taxonomy): domain Eukaryota; kingdom Viridiplantae; phylum Streptophyta; class Magnoliopsida; order Asparagales; family Amaryllidaceae; genus Allium; species Allium sativum. Next base: position 239,670,818 of record CM060912.1, read on the forward strand.
ACGAATTCCTTCTGAATAAATTAATAAATCATATGTAAGAATTATAGCATTTCGTTCTTTATTTGTAAGTCAACAAGATATTGGGATTGGACTTGCCAATCAATGCATAACTTTTTGAGCACAACCAATATATATTCGAACCCCCTTTACTTGCAGGAATACATCTTGGATCTGTCAATTATGTTATGGTAGAAGTTCCACTCACGACGATCTGGTTGAATTGGGGGAAGCTGTAGCCATTATTGCGGGGCGGTCCATTCAAAAAGGAATCATACATTTTGGGTAAATATTCTTGTTCATGCTCATCACCACATAATCTGGTTCTTTTTTCTGGTATATTTAAAGAAAAGGATCCTTTCTCTTTTTCTAAATTTTGTATTCTACTTAAAAATTCGTTCCTTAAGTTGTATTTTTTTTGTTCATTATTATAAATCCAATAATTATATAGGTCTTCGTGGTATAGTTTTTCTGTTGTGTAGAAAGAAAATTTTCGCTCTATCATTTCTGAAAAGGTTGATAAACTTGGCGGATATGTAAAAGAGATTAGATTTTTTCCTTTATTTGGGCATATATAAAAAAAATATTGTGCCATTTCATTTCGTATAGCATTTTTGTTACCACGAGATCTATTGGCTGCTGCGGATCATTTGATCGGAATTAAATTTGGAATAGGTACATTTGACGATATGAATCACTTGAAAAATAAACGTATTCGTTCTGTAGCAGATCTGTTACAAGATCAATTCGGATTAGCTCTTGTTCGTTTAGAAAATTCGATTCGAGGAACTATATGTGGAGCAATCCGACATAAATTGATACCGACTCCTCAAAATTTGGTAACTTCAACTTCATTAACAACCACTTATGAATCCTTTTTTGGCCTACACCCTTTATCTCAAGTTTTGGATCGAACTAATCCATTGACACAAATTGTTCATGGGCGAAAATTGAGTTATTTGGGTCCTGGAGGATTGACGGGACGAACTGCTAGCTTTCGGATACGAGATATACACCCGAGCCACTATGGGCGTATTTGCCCAATTGACACGTCTGAATTTCATTCAACGATTCAAAGAACCCCCCCCCCCCCCCCCCCGCTCATGAAACGGCTCTGCTGCAATGGATGGCAGAAGGTCCGTAGTACCCGAAGCACTGGAGTGATCCAGTAGCCGGGAAGGGGCCTAGAAGTGCCTACTACTACACCAAACTACACTTGGCTCTAGTCCGGAATTAATATACTGGGTGTACTGGACCTCTAATTAAGATACTGGGTCGCCTATGTTTATACTGGGTGGACCTCACTCATGAAGAGGTCGCCTTGTTATCAAAACAGGGAGTTGGGTAAAGCAAACTCCCTCCTTGGACGAGCACGGGGCTTAGTCAAGTAGAACCGGGTTGCGCTGCTTGATGCTCCGATCGAAAACAAATCAGTGGGTTGAAGCAGCTGCCTGGTACTGGCATTTTGTAGACGTGGTTCGGTTATTCCCATTTGTCTCTATCTATTGGTGGGGAGGTATATGAAATATGAAAGAATAAGTGGATTTTTGAATGAAAACTCGAAGACAAAGAGAACCGGGCTCAATCAATTAATGTGTAGGAACCATCGAACTGAATGTCTAACCCATTTGAAGACAGTAAGAACCTTCCTTCGGGCGTAGGTCCTGACACAAGGTTAGAATTCTAGCTCTTCCAGAGTGGTATCTCACTGATGGCTCGGTCCCCCCCGGAAGGAGGCCTTCTTCGCCTTCCACCTAAGTTGCGCAGGAAAGGCCCAAAGCCAATCCCAGGGAACAGTGAAGCTTCATAGGGTCTTTCTGTCCAGGTGCAGGTAGTCCACATCAAATTCGTTTATTTGCATCAACCTTTATAGGGGCTCATTCAAGACTTACCCGAACTGCTACTCAACAGAAAATGAGAGCTTTGGTTTCCTCTCATCGGGATAGGGGCAGAAAAAAGAGGGACTTTCGTCGTTTGTGGATTACTCGAATAAATGCATCCTCATTTTGGTCAACCGGCCGTAGAAGCCTTTACTCGAGGAGGTGCTACCGGCCCAGTAAATATCGCTTATTCCGGTGTTTATCAGTGGTGGTATACAATCGGATTATGCACTAATGAAGATCTTTATACCGGAGCTCTTTTTTTATTATTTCTTTCTGCTATATGCTTAATAGCGAGTTGGTTACAATTTCATCACATCATGGTGCTAGTGCAATTCTGAAATCAGCCAAAGCGGGCCTTCCCAGGAATGCATTATAAGCCGAAGTTTCATCTGCTAGTACAAAATTTTTCTTCAAGACAGCCTTCTTCTTTCCTTCTCCTAACTCCACAACCAAGTCAATCATTCCAATTGGCTGCTTTGGCTCGCCAATACATCGCAGGGTTCATAATGACAGGAGCCTTTGCTTATGGAGCTATATTCTTCATTAGAGATTATAATCCGGAGCAGAATGAGGATAATGTATTGGCAAGAATGTTAGACCATAAGGAAGCTATCATATCTCATTTAAGTTGGGTCAGTCTCTTTCTAGGGTTCCATACCTTAGGTCTTTATGTTCATAATGACGTCATGCTCGCTTTTGGTACTCCGGAAAAACAAATCTTGATCGAACCTATATTTGCCCAATGGATACAATCTGCTCATGGCAAGACCTCATAGCCAAGTGCGGAGCAGATAACTGCTGAAAGCATCTAAGTAGTAAGCCCACCCCAAGATGAGTGCTCTCCTATTCCGACTTCCCCAGAGCCTCCGGTAGCACAGCCGAGACGGCGATGGGTTCTCTTCCCCTGCGGGGATGGAGGATTTCGCCTAAATATATGATTCCCTCCATAATTCTATTTTTCCGTGATTTGATATTGAATGTAAATAATTCATAATCATCAATAAATCAGGTTAAGATCGATCTAAACCAACCTATTTTATTATATATATGTATGATATGCCGACAATTAAACAACTTATTAGAGGCTGGTGTAGATCGTTTTTTATCCCGCAGTTTCGGGCCGTGGATCAAGCCAAGGGGGGCTCCTCCTACTCACACCCTTTATATTGTCTGTTTCATTTCATGTTGCAATAGAAATTTCTTATTTGATTATACGATACTAGATTCTACGAGAATAAATTCTTCATTTATTTATTATTTCATTTATTTATTATTTTATAGTATTTATTATTTCTATTTTATAGTATTTATTATTTCATAGTATAGGAAGAAACAACTATTTATCTTTTTGATGATAATTTTTTTGTACATGGCATGAGATAAACTTTTCTCTTTATATTTTAAATTGACCAAAAGATTCTATCATAATATATATTTATATAAGTGATACCTGGGATTTCCCCAAAAGAGAATTATTTATTTCAATATAAATTCATCCAGAACTTCTTAAAGGAAAAGGGAATTTTTTTGATCAAATAAAACTACATAGTTTAGAGTTTGTTTGCCATGGTGCATGCCTTATTTAAAGATTCATACCATTTTTTTTGATTCCATTTAGATATGGTATCGATATAGGATGTTCCCACCCAAAGAAAACTTTCTTACTTTATCTCGGTTTCTCTTTTTAAAAAGTAATTCAATTAAATACAAAAAAATAGTATAATTAGAATACTAATAAATAAGACTAATTATAGCGTAAGAAATCGTATTAGTATAACTATATTTTTCTAGTTCATTTTATATTAAAAAAATACAAATATAAAATGCATTAATTTAATTCTTAATCCATTTCCACTTTTTTTTCCAATCAAAACGAAAAAAAGTGGAATGTGTTAGGGCTATACGGACTCGAACCGTAGACTTTCTCGGTAAAAAAGATTGTTGTAAATTTGTATCCATTTTTCATGATATTATGTATGGATCAGATATATCATGGCCAATTCCTCAGAGGATTCTTCCACAATGGACTCTGATAAGTGAGATTTCGAATAAGTGTTTACAGAATCTTCTTCTGTCCGAAGAAATGATTCATCGAAATAATGAGTCACCCGTTCCATTGATATGGGCACATCTGAGAGCAAGAAATGCTTGGGAGTTCCTCTATTCAATCCTTTTCCTTCTTCTTGTTGTTGGATATCTCGTTCGTATCCATCTTCTCTTTTTTTCCCGAGCCTCTATTGAGTTACAGACAGAGTTAGAAAAGATAAAATCTTTGATGATTCCATTATACATGATTGAGTTCGAAAACTTCTAGATAGGTATCCTACATCTGAACTGAATTCTTTTTGGTTAAAGAATCTCTTTCTAGTTGCTCTGGAACAATTAGGAGATTCTCTGGAAGAGATACGGGGTTTTGCTTTTGGTGGCAACATGCTATTGGGTGGTGGTCCCACTTATGGGGTCAAATCAATATGTTCTAAGAAGAAATATTTGAATATAAATCTCATCGATCTCATAAGTATCATACCAAATTCCATCAATCGAATCACTTTTTCGAGAAATACGAGACATCTAAGTCGTACAAGTAAAGAGATCTATTCATTGATAAGAAAAAGAAAAAATGTGAACGGTGATTGGATTGATGATAAAATGGAATCCTGGGTCGCGAACAGTGATTCGATTGATGATGAAGAAAGAGAATTCTTGGTTCAGTATGCGTCTAACCAAAAAATCCTTTCTTCTTCGAATTTTTCTATCTTCCCATTCGTTTCCAGCGGATTCTTCGTCTCCTAATTCCTTCCATTCTACCAATGAATTTTCTATAATAATTCGCAAATCTAAATCGGCTAATTGTTCTCTGATAGCACCTGCTCCTGTAGAGATTTCTCGGTTTCGAAATATCTCAAAGCCTTGGGTAGTAAAAAAAAGCGGGATGCTCAAGTTGGATAATTCTGAAAAAGTCCGAAGGTAAATCCTTAGGAATTTCTTGAGTCATCTCTAACCTCTTTTGTTTTGTTTCGTCTCGAATTTTTTTTAGTCTCCACTTCATTTTATATTATAAAAATACAAATATAAAATGCATTAATTTAATTCTTAATCCATTTCCACTTTTTTTTCCAATCAAAACGAAAAAAAAGTGGAATGTGTTAGGGCTATACGGACTCGAACCATAGACTTTCTCGGTAAAACAGATCAAACTAATTATTATCGAAATGATGCGAACTTTTTCGCTATAGCTTATATAGACGATGTCCTGATCTTTGAAAAAAAGGTCACGTACGAATGATAACGTACGTTATGTAAGTGCCCACTTCAAGCATCTAGAAGCATTTCGGAAAAGTCTAAAAAAGTTCGATTTGGTCAATAATCATCATTCTGAAAATTCTTGCTGCTGAAATCCTTAGGATTCGCGTTTGGCGGTTGGGTACCGGGTACCTGATCCGGCCGGGTCATTTCGGGGCAAGCGGATCATTTATCATAAAAAGGATGAGCTTCAAGAGAATGATTCGGATTCTTGCAGAGTGGAACCATGCAGTACCAGACACGAGATAGATCGTCCAAAGAACAAGGCTTTTTTCGAATAAGCCAATTCATTTGGGACCCTGCAGATCCATTCTTTTTCCTAGATAAGGATGGGCACTCCCTAGCTTGAGATGAGAGGTCGGACTCAACACGCTGGCTCAGGGGCTCAATATTCTAAGTAGTTCAGGCTGACAACTCTTGATTTGTCACTGTTTTAGAAAGGAAAGTATAACATGTTATAACATATGTGTGTTTCATTTTTTATATTATATTGTTTCTGTATGTGCTTTTTTCCTGTTAAATAATTAACTAAATTGAGAAAAAAGACTCAAAATTCAAAATACTACTTAATACTAATTAATAAATACTAAAAAATTTTATTAATTTGAATATTCTTTCATTTTCATATTTTATATTATATTTTATAGTGTTTTCTATATAGACAAGTAAATCCCTTACGAGTCCCAAAGTTATTCCTTTAATTTTCATTATTTGAAGGGAAGTAGACTACTCAATAATTTCACATTTAAATTGTATTTTGTCATAAATAATAAATTCAGAAAGTTAAAAAGTGAAAGTAAAAAAAACACTCAAAGGAAAGGAAAAGAGTCAGACAAGAGGTAATAATAGTCCACTCCGGAAGCAAAGGTCGAGGCAATAGATCAGAAAAAGGGGGAGAAGATCGAAAAGAAAGAAGGCAGCAGGGATGCCGCAAAAGAAAAGGTAAATCCTCAATCAGTTGCTGAGACTTTCTCCTTCCTCGAAAGAAGCCAAAGCAGAAGAGAATCCTTCTCGGTTTCACCTAAGAAAGTTCAGTATCTCTTACTCGTACTTGCCCAATAAAGAGTCAAGCGCCTTCCTCTCAGCTACCTAGCCAACTTTCATAATTAAATGCCGTCACTGTATGGATAACCCTTTTGTGAAAAGAACTATTACTGATTGGTAGAGCTAAACTAAGGAGTGTGAACTATACAAGTTCACAATAACATTTGGTTAAATGAAAGAAAAAGCTCGGGACTTTGCAATATTTGATTGATCACAATTCTGTATATTCCATTTACTATAGAGGTTCCCAGGGAATTCATTAGAGGAATATTTCCAATAAAAACAGTTTGTTGTTGCATATCCCTACCGGTTTTCCAAATTATTCCCGCAGGGACATATAATTCAGAAGAATATGTGAGTGATTCATACACAGCATCTCTTTCCTTTATCAGGGGTTCCACCAATTGATACCTTTCCACAAATAATTGAAATTCCATTTCTTGATCTCTATCTTCAATTTTTGGAAACTTATGAAATTCTTCCGTTAAACCCTGATTAATGAACCTACAAAATCCATTTTTTTGTTCATTATTATAAATCCAATAATTATATAGGTCTTCGTGGTACAGTTTTTCTGTTGTGTAGAAAGAATTTTTTCGCTCTATCATTTCTGAAAAGGTTGATAAACTTGGCAGATATGTAAAAGAGATTAGATTTTTTCCTTTATTTGGGCATATATAAAAAAAATGTGCCATTTCATTTCGTATAGCATTTTCAAACCTATCATTTTTTAAAAGGATACAGATTGAAACAAATAGTTCTCGTGGTCCAGAATCCACGAAATTTGAGTTTAGAACATTGAAAAAATTGTATCCATATAACATTTGACGTAACATAGATAATAAACAAATAGGAGTTAATATCGTTCCAATTGCCATTACAAGGGTAATTAATATTTTTGGCATTAAAAGATATTTTGGACTGGTAATTAGTCCAAAAAATACTACTAACTCCGCAACAAAACCACTCATTCCCGGCAATGCAAGAGAAGCCATCGAGAAACTACTAAACATGGTAAATATTTTTGGCATTGGAATGGATATTCCCCCCATTTCGTCGAGATAAACCAGACGTATTCTATCACAACTCATTCCTACCAAGAAAAAAAGTGCAGCACCAATAAATCCATGAGAGAGTATAGTTGAGTCCCCGGTTCCCCAATTGATTGCCCCGCAATAAAATCTTCAACAGATAATTCGGGATGTTCTATTAAATTATGGAAAAAATTCTTCTCGAACAAATAAACTCTAAATCTAAAAAGAATGGCCCTATGGATTTCCCAATTCCGGAGTCAAATCAGTTATTAAAAAAATATAAACTATTCCAATAACTCGAAAAAGTAATAAATTTCTCTATATTTATAAAAAACTCTAAACAAAAGCCTGTCTTTTCTCAAGCTTGATTCGAAATAGCTATTAGTTCAAGCAGGAGAGTCCGTATTTCTTTGTGAAATGGACGAATTAGTCACACCCGGATCAATCCCACATTCGGCTCAAGAGAAGCAAAGGAAAGATCAGAGTCGGCATAAATGAAATAATAAATAAATGAAGAATTTATTCTCGTAGAATCTAGTATCGTATAATCAAATAAGAAATTTCTATTGCAACATGAAATGAAACAGACAATATAAAGGGTGTGCCTTCGCCATATTGAATATGAATAATAGGTAATAATAGCATGGCACTTCGAGTTCGAGATGAACAAACTATTATTGTTTTTTCTAACCCGATATTTTCTATCGAGATAGTAGTATGAAAATAGGTTATTTCCGACTTGATCTTCTATGTCGGGAGTGCATTTCAGCGTCACGTTTGCACGATGTCCTACTGTTCTCAGAGACACTTGGAGAACATAGGATCCTTCTACAATAATTTATCAAGTCAAGAAGTACGGAGTGATGCTCTCAGAAAAGAAGTGCACAGTAATCACTACAAGCATTGAGTTCCTCGGAATGAAGATCACAGACGGTACCTACCAACCAGGAGCCCACTTAGCATATCTCAAAAGCCTATCTTTTCTCCAATTCATTCACGTTTTCACGTTTTCCCTTACTTTGCCCGTGTCAACAAACAATTCGAAATACCCCGACTTTTTCAGAACAGGTCCGAGTCAAATAGCAATGATTCGAAGCACTTCTTTTTACATTACACTATTTCGGAAACCCAAGGACTCAATCGTATGGATATGTAAAATACAGGATTTCCAATCCTAGCAGGAAAAGGAGGGAAACGGATACTCAATTTAAAGTGAGTAAACATAATTCCATACTTGATCTCATAGATACATATAGAATTCTATGGAAAGCCGTATTCGATGAAAGTCGTATGTACGGCTTGGAGGGAGATCTTTCATATCTTTCAAGATCCACCCTATAATATGGGGTCAAAAAGCCAAAATAAGTGATTCATTTTTAGCCCTTATAAAAAAAACTTATTTTTGAACCTCTTTCACGCTCATGTCACGTCGACGCCGCTGAATAGAAACATTAAACTAAATGCCTAGAAAAAATGAGCACCTAAGAAAGAAAGACCATATGCAGATAATGAAGAACCATAAGACTGAATTACCTGAGATGCCTGTGCCCATAAAAAATCCCGAAGCCAACCATTAATAGTAATGGAACTCTATGCAAAGTTTCCTCCTGTTATATGAGTTACCACCCCTTGATCACTTATAGTACCCCAAACATCCGACAAACTGTTGAGTAATGGCAGCAAGTGATTGAGTTCAGTAGTTCCTCATAGAAAATTATTGACTCTAAAGATATGGTAATATGGAGAAGGCAAAATTGTTTGAAGCACGCACAGAACCGGAAGCGCCCCTTGTTTCAAAGAGAGGAGGACGGGTTATTCACATTTAATTTGATGGTCAGAGGCGAATTGAAAGCTAAGCAGTGATAATTATATAGAACTTCAGAATAGATACAGAAGTCTATTTATCGCATATATGCTTCAAGGGGCATAATGACATAGCGGTCGAGGTAAGTAGGGACCTAAAAGATCGAATGGAATGAAACGATATATAGACAAGTAAATCCCTTACGAGTCCCAAAGTTATTCCTTTAATTTTCATTATTTGAAGGGAAGTAGACTACTCAATAATTTCACATTTAAATTGTATTTTGTCATAAATAATAAATTCGGGGACGTATATATATGTGGTATATACCTCTCTATATTGAATTGTGGATACATCAATGATAGAATCATTTCTGATTGAAACAAAGATGATTCATACAATAGAGGTGGAACGAGAGGGGATAGCCAAAAAAATAAAATAGGCATACACAATTTTTTAATATAGGAATCATTATATAATGAACTCAATGGTTCCAAGATAAATGAAAAAGTTGGGTAAAATTACAACTGGATCCTACCTGTAGTAACCCGAAAATCCGGTCCAATTTGAGCTGACCAAATAACACAAGTCCAACCCCAAATTGCACTGGAAATTCAAGAAACTAATAGAAAGAAGATAGAGGGTGAGGATAGATAAGGTAGAACTAATAGAATAGAAGAAGAAGAACATCATCATCAGAGTAAACACGAATCTCACAGCGGAACGAATAAAATATAACATAACTTTTGAAATACAAACAGTTATATATACAATAGCACTTATCAGAGTACAACACTTACAACAACCGCGGAAATAATAATAGCTATAGAATCCTGAAGCCTCCTGCTCCAAGCTCTCCATGTGTATCTGTAAAATCCCGACTACTTGACTGCCCGTACAAATTTAGGCACCCAAGAGTTTAGGGAAAACAACAAAGTAAACTCCGGGTCAGTCATGGGACTGGTATGAGTAAAACAGTTTAAAACAGTTTGAACAAGTAAACGATATCTCATAAGACCACGCCGTGAAAACGGAACGGGTTTTCCCTTATGAAAATCCAAACAACTTTGTAAAGAAATATCATTCTGATATTATAATAATGTCTAAGTACAAATAGATATCAATTTAGCAGAAACGCTTTCATCTCACGTTCTACTATATAGTATACAATCAAAACCGCAAGCACGTATTGGGTAATGGATTTCCAACTATGACAAGGTATGGAACCACCTTCCGATCAGTGTACTCTAGGAACGATACACTGGAGTTCAACAAGAACATCTTGTAACTCAGCCACACATGACCGACCACTCATTTCGCTTGAGTGTATCGAATGTACATCACCAACGGTTGGGATCAGCAACCGTTTCCCGTATATATATGGGACAGCATTGATAGATTAAAAGAAGCAAATGAATATTCTCTAGATAGGTGATAATACACCCTACTTCGGTGCGACCGACTTAGCCATGCTGCCTGCCCGATTTCTGTCATTTACCGGATGTGAGGCTAGAGGTTACGCTTACTTTCCATTCATTTATAACACGATCACTTTGAATGCCACATTATCAGATCCGTAAATCATTAGTTGGTTTATACACATATCCTGGATGTTATGCTAAGGGATAAATCCGTTGCAACCATATATATTTATACAGACCAACCCATTCGATCATTGGAAATACTTTGTCAGACATTCGTCCATTTACGTTCGTTCTGGAACTGAACGAAACCGAAGGCACTATTCAGTACATCCATCTTGGTCCATTGTTATCTAAGATTTATACAACAGCCCTTGCATTTTACTCCGTCTTCAATATATTCAGCATATATGACCCGCAACGCTTATGCCAATACAGAGTGGTTCTTTGGATAATAATCCAATCGGTCTCTCCATATTAACAACGTTAAAATGGTCAAAACATTGATAGTCTGTGATTTAACTATCAAAGAAAAACTCGTGTGCAAACAACGATATTATTTCCAGGTGGAAATTATATCAACCAATCATCATTTAACATTTATCTCTTTAGTTCATTAATTTACTTATCTCTTGTTTCCCTATATTCTAAATTTCTTATTTTCTAATTTTAGAAAATATACTTTATTAAAAATGGAAAACATTTCCATTTCCTGTTTCCTATATTAGAAAACATTTCTGATTTCTTATTTGGAAAACATTTCTAAAGTTCCTTCATTGGATTTACACAGATGTTTAAATAAAACATCGCTATGCCAACTCAAACCATTACTGAATTCACTTAACCATCATTCACTATCAAACCTTACCATTCCTTAGTTAAGAAGGAAGTCAATCAAGTTGGGGTATAATTACCTCTCAGACCTTAACTGAACAACGTTATAACTTCGAAATAGTAACCGTTTATCTTTTAAACCTTTAACAACTTCTTTACGTAACCCTTGGATTCAATTTACGAATCCACTTATTTATTGATAACGTTGATTATAACGATAACGTTATAATCCTTGCTTTCGCAATATCTAACTTCAATTATAACCCTTATTCTTTAAATCGAATAATTAAACCTAACCCTAATTTATTAGTGTATACTCTTGATTTAAAAACCGGAAAGTAAATATTACTTTCCCAAATTCGATATAATTGAATTCGACTTGTAATTCTCTTCCGAGTAAATCTCTATTTGATTAGCTCTTCTTCGAATAACCTATATTCGATTATCTCTCTTCGAATAACTTATATTCGAAATCTCTCTCTTTCGAATAAGCTATATTCGATCTCTTTCTTTCGAATACGATATATTCGATAATCTCCTTTCGATTAAACTAAAATCGATAACTCCCTTCCTTTTAACTCTATTCGAATAAACTATATTCGACTAACTCTATTTAACACCGTTTAACTCTATTCGAATAACTAATATTCGATAACTCTATTTAACTCTGTTCGAATAACTAATATTCGACTAACTCCTTTGGATTAACTCATCTTGACTAACTTAACTTAATTAACTCAACTCGATAACTTAACTCGATTATCTTAACTCCATTATCTTAACTCGATTTTCTTAACTCCATTATCTTAACTCGATTATCTTAACTCCCATCGAATAACTAATATTCGATTAACTCCATTCACTTGACTCTAGATCGCAGCGATCACAATGGTTACGCCTGATTCCCTCAGGAAACATCCAATCGCCTTAGGCTATCTGCAGCCCTGCGAATTACGCTAGCAGTCGTGCTAAATGGCATATTATTTGGATTAACTCTAACTGATTAACTCTATTGGTTTAACTCTAACTGATTTATTCAAATTGGTTAACTCTAACTGATTACTCTAACTAGTTAACTCAAAACTGGTTACTCTAACTAGTTAACTCAAATCGATTAACTCTATTTGACTAACTCGACTCGACAAACCCCTTTCGAATAACATATTCGATTAACTAACTTCGTATACCATATTTTATTTACTAACTTCAAATACCATATTCGATTAACTAACATCGAATACTATATTCGATTGACTAACATCGAATACCATATTCGATTAACTAATCTTTGACTAACTAATAGTCGATTAACTCTTATTTGCTTAACTAACATTCGACTAACTAATAGTCGATTAACTTTTATTTGATTAACTAACATTAGACTAACTAATAGTCGATTAACTCTTATTTGCTTATCTTTAATCGATTAACTTTATTTGATTATCTCTAATTGAATAACTAATAGTCAATTAACTCTTTTTCAAATAACTAAATTCGATTAGCTCCTTCGAATTCTAAATTCGATTTAACTCTATTCGATTATCTCTTTTATATCTCTTCAATTTCCTTTTTATAATGTTTACTTTCCGTTACAACTATCCCCTTTTTTATAACTTTTGATTTTCGTTACAAATACTTCCTATTCATACCGTTTTATTTATCTTCTAAATAAATATTCCTTTATTCTATTTATTTTCTAATTAAATATTCTCCTTTTCAATTCTATTTATTTTCTAAATAAATATCCCTTTTATAAAACTCTATTTGTTTTATAAATACTTCCTTTTATAAAACCGTGTTTGTTTTATAAATAATTTCCTTTATTTAAATATATATTGAAATATTCCTTTTTACAACTCAGGGTTTCTTATGATATGTAAAATATCGAATAACAATGATTAATATCATTCTAACACACATAATCCAGAACAGATTATATAACACATCATATAGCACAATATATGAAAACAGTAAAATAATTGTTGAGGAATCCAGTCGGATTCCTCCAACCTGTCTCCCTGCATCCACAGATGTTACACAGTATAATATATATCGTATTTCATTTTGAAATGAAATATCCTGCTGTACAGAACCATATTTAAATAACAATACATAGATTAACTATAACTACGTTTTCAATCAAATCTATTTAACAGTCCAGTTTAACAATCAATATATAGCAGTCAATAAATAAAGTACAATTTATATTAAAATATAAATTGAGGAGAGTTAGTGAGTTTTACTCACTTTGGCAGTTCATTGTTAAAAACAATAAACTGTTGTTTGATTTGAATCAAACAATTTATCTTGCCATAAATTCAAACTAGCTCAAACCCACTCCCTATCATTTCCATGGCGTAGCCACCGTCCATACGGTCCCAACGGATCCGACCGTTCGTGATTTCGATTTCGTATGAACTAGATACGATATAAACAAGTAAATACATTTTAAATAAAATAAAATAAAACTTAGGATTTAAAAAAAATGGGCTTTACCCCCTTTTCTCTGGCCCAACACTCCTTTGAATAGCCCAGACCCTTTTGCTTTCCTCCTTCGTCCTCAATTTAATACCGCAACCTCCAGGAAACGTGTACAACCCATATCCACTATTTCGATCTCCCCCGTCCTTTGTTTTCTCCTTCGTTCATCAACCCAACACCATTATCAGCTCCTCCATCCAAATCCCGACACCTCGCGCCATTCACACACGACTCGCACCCCTCTCCACTTCGCGACTTCAGAACCCGTCGTCCTTCAGTAGCAGGTATCGACACAATTATCCAATGCATACTCCCAAGTTCCGTGTACTAACTCGCAATCACCTCCTGAATACACTTATCATCATGGTTTCGCGGATTAAAGCCTAAATCACGTCGAATTTGTGAACCCTAAGTTCACGGGTTACTTTCGAGCAAGATAAATACTGCATCGCACAATACAAAAGAAGTATAGAATTTAAGAGAAAAACTCAGAGGAGTTTAATGATATGGGTTTTGGTATTTTAGGAATTTTATACCATTTGTTTTGATTTTCTTTCTTGAATTGAAACTCGTTTGGTTTTCCTTCAGCAAAGTGGCGGCTGAGAAATTCTGTGAAGAACGATAGTCTAGGTCATAAGGGAGAGATGTTATTATATAGGAGAGTTTTTATATTATTATATTTATATATAACTTACCAATGAGTTTTTGGTAAAATTAACACCTCAAATGACATCTGTTTTTGACAAACAAAGTTATTCCTAACATAGAAAAATATTCCGGATCAAATGGGACAGGTTTCGTCGAATTCCGACACCGTTTGTGAAAATCCCTTAGAAAATATCGATGAAAAACACCGAGCATTAATTCATTAAAATTACAGAAAAAATCCTAAAAATATGAGGCCTTGACGTTTCACTAGACCTCTTCCTAAGGTTTCGTATGGAACTTGTTTCGTTGAATTCTGAGTTCGTTTGACCAGTTAACCATTCAGTTTAGTTTGTTTTAAGTTAAAAACATAGCGTACCCCACTATGAAATATTATGTTCACGTAGGGACTGTTATGGACAGAAACAAAAATACCATTTAAATGAGTGATGTGCTCTGGTCCCAAAAATGTAATAATACCGGTAGATGGACTCATATTGTGAAACCCCGAAATGTCGATATAGGGTGCCCAATACTCCAAATAAAAAGTTGCTTATTAAATTAATTAAAAATTACCATAAAATTCTAAAAAATATTTTATCACTATTTCCCAAAAGAACCTTGTCTAAATTCAAACCCTATCTCTAGTTATATCGAATAACCCATTACGGTCGATAAACGAATCTATAGCGACTATTTTAAAATTTGATTTGGACATATCTCAAAATCTACACGACAAAATCCTGATTTTTCTCTTCCACTAGAAAGATATACTCCACCAGCTCCGTGCATTTCTTGTTTCACAGAAATCCGATTTAAAACGAACTCTGTATATTCAGTTGAAGTTCAAATCGCCAAATAGCGAACTACCGCGTCGTTTCAGGCTCTATTTTAATTATATTAAAATTCTACGTTCAAACCGACGTCGATTGAATATATTCGTCAATATGATTCAACTCTAAGCTGAATTACATCTTAGGGATGACCCAGTTCACATAATATTGTGATTTCCAATAATTTTGATTATTTTGACATTATAATATATTTTATTATATTATAATTATTAATTAAATATTCAATATTATTTAATTCACGTTCTCGATATCGATAAATCGATATTTAATAATTAAATAAATAAATAAATTATTCAACAGCTAAAAATGCGGGTCACTACAATCTTCCCCCCTTAATAAAATTTCGTCCTCGAAATTGCTAAGCTAGGGCACGACCCTATCTACTGGGTAAAAATTTATCTGTTTACCTCTTATCTCCGGTTTCAACTGAACCAATTAATATCGGCAAAAATATTAATTTATTCTGACTAACTAAATTTTCAAAAATTTTGAAAATTTTCTAACGCCTTAACTTTTCAAAAAAAATTCGCCAACACCTCCTTTGTACTGGTCAATATCTCAAACTCCAGCTCGCCTCTCTGGGCCTTCTCCAACCCAAAAGAAAATCAAACAGCCAAGCGGCTTACCAAATTGGCTCATAAATTCCAAACTCATATATAATATAAACTGGTACCTTTTTGTCGGGCATATCAACTCTATTACTTCCATATGCTATCAACTCCGCATATACCAATGTTATCCCGATCAAATTTCAATCAGTTCATATTCTCAAATCCAAATCGAATTTCATTCGAACCCCAATATCAAATTCCAAATTATTGACTTATCAACTTGGTTCCATTCTAGATTATCTCTAATCCAATTCAATCCTATTTAACTCAGTTTAAGTTAAATTTCAATTTATCTTTACCATCTCATTTTATTTAACTTCATTAGTTAAATTTTTAATTCCAAAACTCAAATTCCTGGGTTTCTTTCAAATCAATTTGAAATCATAATGCCAATTCAAAAATATTTGAATTTCTAAACAACTTGTTTTCTCAAAACAATTCAAAAACAAAATCTTTGGTAGTAATCCGTCACTTAGAACTCGAAAATGAACACTGATGATGTCGCGATTCATCATCAGAATCTATTTTCCAACTATCAAGGTGAGTTCAATACTATATAACTTTCAAAATCATTTCTAAACACATCCATTTTGAAAATATTTCAAAATCTCCCAAGAACTTAAAATTTCCTTATTTTAATTCCAAATTTTGATTTAACTTCAGATTTAATTCATCTTATCTCATATACATTACTTATATGAATTCTAATTGATTATTTACAACCATTTCACCTTTATATAATCTCATTCGATTATACTAACAACCAACACAACCAATATACCATATTAATTTCAAAACATACCATGTCGGTTCATCGTATTCAAGTGTTTATAAAACTCCTACCGATACAGTGGATCAAACTGATCGTCCAGAATTCATAAGCCACTCAACCAATGAATCTCCACAATATAAAACCAGTTTAGATTCAATAACATATACGCTCTCATATATATATATTCAAACCCAGTCTAGGATATTACTAATCCCATCTCTACTGAATTACGCCACAGAGCCAAGGTATTAACTAAACCTGGCTCTGATACCAACTGTAGTAACCCGAAAATCCGATCCAATTTGAGCTGACCAAATAACACAAGTCCAACCCCAAATTGCACTGGAAATTCAAGAACCTAATAGAAAGAAGATAGAGGGTGAGGATAGATAAGGTAGAACTAATAGAATAGAAGAAGAAGAACATCATCATCAGAGTAAACACGAATCTCACAGCGGAACGAATAAAATATAACATAACTTTTGAAATACAAACAGTTATATATACAATAACACTTATCAGAGTACAACACTTACAACAACCGCGGAAATAATAATAGCTATAGAATCCTGAAGCCTCCTGCTCCAAGCTCTCCATGTGTATCTGTAAAATCCCGACTACTTGACTGCCCGTACAAATTTAGGCACCCAAGAGTTTAGGGAAAACAACAAAGTAAACTCCGGGTCAGTCATGGGACTGGTATGAGTAAAACAGTTTAAAACAGTTTGAACAAGTAAACGATATCTCATAAGACCACGCCGTGAAAACGGAACGGGTTTTCCCTTATGAAAATCCAAACAACTTTGTAAAGAAATATCATTCTGATATTATAATAATGTCTAAGTACAAATAGATATCAATTTAGCAGAAACGCTTTCATCTCACGTTCTACTATATAGTATACAATCAAAACCGCAAGCACGTATTGGGTAATGGATTTCCAACTATGACAAGGTATGGAACCACCTTCCGATCAGTGTACTCTAGGAACGATACACTGGAGTTCAACAAGAACATCTTGTAACTCAGCCACACATGACCGACCACTCATTTCGCTTGAGTGTATCGAATGTACATCACCAACGGTTGGGATCAGCAACCGTTTCCCGTATATATATGGGACAGCATTGATAGATTAAAAGAAGCAAATGAATATTCTCTAGATAGGTGATAATACACCCTACTTCGGTGCGACCAACTTAGCCATGCTGCCTGCCCGATTTCTGTCATTTACCGGATGTGAGGCTAGAGGTTACGCTTACTTTCCATTCATTTATAACACGATCACTTTGAATGCCACGTTATCAGATCCGTAAATCATTAGTTGGTTTATACACATATCCTGGATGTTATGCTAAGGGATAAATCCGTTGCAACCATATATATTTATACAGACCAACCCATTCGATCATTGGAAATACTTTGTCAGACATTCGTCCATTTACGTTCATTCTGGGACTGAACGAAACCGAAGGCACTATTCAGTACATCCATCTTGGTCCATTGTTATCTAAGATTTATACAACAGCCCTTGCATTTTACTCCGTCTTCAATATATTCAGCATATATGACCCGCAACGCTTATGCCAATACAGAGTGGTTCTTTGGATAATAATCCAATCGGTCTCTCCATATTAACAACGTTAAAATGGTCAAAACATTGATAGTCTGTGATTTAACTATCAAAGAAAAACTCGTGTGCAAACAACGATATTATTTCCAGGTGGAAATTATATCAACCAATCATCATTTAACATTTATCTCTTTAGTTCATTAATTTACTTATCTCTTGTTTCCCTATATTCTAAATTTCTTATTTTCTAATTTTAGAAAATATACTTTATTAAAAATGGAAAACATTTCCATTTCCTGTTTCCTATATTAGAAAACATTTCTGATTTCTTATTTGGAAAACATTTCTAAAGTTCCTTCATTGGATTTACACAGATGTTTAAATAAAACATCGCTATGCCAACTCAAACCATTACTGAATTCACTTAACCATCATTCACTATCAAACCTTACCATTCCTTAGTTAAGAAGGAAGTCAATCAAGTTGGGGTATAATTACCTCTCAGACCTTAACTGAACAACGTTATAACTTCGAAATAGTAACCGTTTATCTTTTAAACCTTTAACAACTTCTTTACGTAACCCTCGGATTCAATTTACGAATCCACTTCTTTATTGATAACATTGATTATGACGATAACGTTATAATCCTTTCTTTCGCAATATCTAACTTCAATTATAACCCTTATTCTTTAAATCGAATAATTAAACCTAACCCTAATTTATTAGTGTATACTCTTGATTTAAAAACCGGAAAGTAAATATTACTTTCCCGAATTCGATATAATTGAATTCGACTTGTAATTCTCTTCCGAGTAAATCTCTATTTGATTAGCTCTTCTTCGAATAACCTATATTCGATTATCTCTCTTCGAATAACTTATATTCGAAATTTCTCTCTTTTGAATAAGCTATATTCGATCTCTTTCTTTCGAATACGATATATTCGATAATCTCCTTTCGATTAAACTAAAATCGATAACTCCCTTCCTTTTAACTCTATTCGAATAAACTATATTCGACTAACTCTATTTAACTCCCTTTAACTCTATTCGAATAACTAATATTCGATAACTCTATTTAACTCTGTTCGAATAACTAATATTCGAATAACTCCTTTGGATTAACTCATCTTGACTAACTTAACTTAATTAACTCAACTCGATAACTTAACTCGATTATCTTAACTCCATTATCTTAACTCGATTATCTTAACTCCATTATCTTAACTCGATTATCTTAACTCCCATCGAATAACTAATATTCGATTAACTCCATTCGCTTGACTCTAGATCGCAGCGATCACAATGGTTATGCCTGATTCCCTCAGGAAACATCCAATCGCCTTAGGCTATCTGCAGCCCTGCGAATTACGCTAGCAGTCGTGCTAAATGGCATATTATTTGGATTAACTCTAACTGATTAACTCTATTGGTTTAACTCTAACTGATTTATTCAAATTGGTTAACTCTAACTGATTACTCTAACTAGTTAACTCAAAACTGGTTACTCTAACTATTTAACTCAAATCGATTAACTCTATTTGACTAACTCGACTCGACTAACCCCTTTCGAATAACATATTCGATTAACTAACTTCGAATACCATATTTGATTTACTAACTTCAAATACCATATTCGATTAACTAACATCGAATACTATATTCGATTGACTAACATCGAATACCATATTCGATTAACTAATCTTTGACTAACTAATAGTCGATTAACTCTTATTTGCTTAACTAACATTCGACTAACTAATAGTCGATTAACTCTTATTTGATTAACTAACATTCGACTAACTAATAGTCGATTAACTCTTATTTGCTTATCTTTAATCGATTAACTTTATTTGATTATCTCTAATTGAATAACTAATAGTCAATTAACTCTTTTTCAAATAACTAAATTCGATTAGCTCCTTCGAATACTAAATTCGATTTAACTCTATTCGATTATCTCTTTTATATCTCTTCAATTTCCTTTTTATAATGTTTACTTTCCGTTACAACTATCCCCTTTTTTATAACTTTTGATTTCCGTTACAAATACCTCCTATTCATACCGTTTTATTTATCTTCTAAATAAATATTCCTTTATTCTATTTATTTTCTAATTAAATATTCTCCTTTTCAATTCTATTTATTTTCTAAATAAATATCCCTTTTATAAAACTCTATTTGTTTTATAAATACTTCCTTTTATAAAACCGTGTTCGTTTTATAAATAATTTCCTTTATTTAAATATATATTGAAATATTCCTTTTTACAACTCAGGGTTTCTTATGATATGTAAAATATCGAATAACAATGATTAATATCATTCTAACACACATAATCCAGAACAGATTATATAACACATCATATAACACAATATATGAAAACAGTAAAATAATTGTTGAGGAATCCAGTCGGATTCCTCCAACACGTCTCCCTGCATCCACAGATGTTACACAGTATAATATATATCATATTTCATTTTGAAATGAAATATCCTGCTATACAGAACCATATTTAAATAACAATACATAGATTAACTATAACTACGTTTTCAATCAAATCTATTTAACATTCCAGTTTAACAATCAATATATAGCAGTCAATAAATAAAGTACAATTTATATTAAAATATAAATTGAGGAGAGTTAGTGAGTTTTACTCACTTTGGCAGTTCATTGTTAAAAACAATAAACTGTTGTTTGATTTGAATCAAACAATTTATCTTGCTATAAATTCAAACTAGCTCAAACCCACTCCCTATCATTTCCATGGCGTAGCCACCGTCCATACGGTCCGAACGGATCCGACCGTTCGTGATTTCGATTTCGTATGAACTAGATACGATATAAACAAGTTTATACATTTTAAATAAAATAAAATAAAACTTAGGATTTAAAAAAAAAAGGGCTTTACCCCCTTTTCTCCGGCCCAACACTCCTTTGAATAGCCCAGACCCTTTTTCTTTCCTCCTTCGTCCTCAATTTAATACCGCAACCTCCAGGAAACGTGTACAACCCATATCCACTATTTCGATCTCCCCCGTCCTTTGTTTTCTCCTTCGTTCATCAACCCAACACCATTATCAGCTCCTCCATCCAAATCCCGACACCTCGTGCCATTCACACACGACTCGCACCCCTCTCCACTTCGCGACT